>JARYGA010004920.1:0-40133 GCA_030545235.1 Helianthus tuberosus
AGGAGTAATGGATATGAAGAAGATGATGCTTCTTGAATGGTTGCTTTCAAGTGTAGAAGACCTCAAGCTTGTATACCCCAAGCCTTCCAACAAACATCTTATGTCTAGCTAGGATTTGAACACTTGTGAACTCACTAAAACTTCCTTCTTGGAGCCAACCCTTGGCCGAAAATTCCACTAGGGAATATGAGAGTTCTTGGCACTTGAATTACAAACTTGAAAACCTCTTGAACCAACACTTGTTGGCCGAAATTTAGAGAAGAAATTCTCTAGTTTTCTTTCAAGTTCATAAGTCTTGCATCTTCTTGCATTTGTGATCTTAGTATTTATAGAACCATGAGAGAGAATTGCCACCCACCTTGACCAATCATGTGCCAACTTACACATGCAAGTGCATGAAACCCTATTGGACCAAAATGGTCTTGGTTAGACCACCCAATCAAATGCCATCTAACATGTAAGATGTGCTTGTAACTTGATTGGTGGAAAATCTTTAGGGAAGAACAAAAGGGGGGGGGGGGCACTCTTTACTTTATAAAAAAATAATAATTTCTTTTATAAAATTTATAAGTCTTATGTATATATATGTATTTTATAACTTTTATAAAATTATAACAACATATGTTATAAGACTTGTACAACTTTTATTATGTTATTTAACCCATTAAATAACAAAATAAAACATTCTCTCAAAATAAATTATCCATATAATTTATTAGTTTGTCAAGTGCAATTATTTAGAAAACCAATTTCTAAATACTCTAAGTGTTAATATTTATTTGTTTGATCATATCACAAATAAATAATATAAGTGTTTGTCTAGCTTGTATTTAGGTATGACTCGACTTGGATCATAACGTACTAGCCACATCAATTTAATATGTGTCTTGGGCATACAGAGTCCAACAATCTCCCACTTGCACAAGATACATAGAAGATTGATGCAAGCAGTAAATGACGCCTAACTACGGTTTACTGCCCCCAATACGTATGACTATATTTGCCATTCAATAACATCATCCCCTTCAAGTACCTTACTTGAAAATGATTTAGGTGAATCTATCATTTATCCTTTCGTTACAGATGTCATGTCAAATCCAGAGACACAGAGTGATCACTCTCTGTTGATTTAACTTTAGCAGGCCTTAGACATCTTACTCTCAACGAATAAGAGGAACAAATCCCATCTTGACTACATACGTCTCTCACAATCACCTTGTACCACACCTGAGCTTAGCCTTATGTACTGTCATATTACTAACAGCGAAGAAATAAGTCAAGGTACAATATTTGGTGAATATCAAGACCCAATATGTATCTCAGGTCTGAGGATACTATGATATTCTCCTTTACTCAAATTTACTTATGATCAATCACAGAGGATTCCATGCAGTAATATTTGAGAGCGAGTCAGTCCAATATTTGTATCCCACAAATATCTATGAACTTTGGCAGCAACACTTTGCTCTATATTCATTCTAAATGAATATCCACCAATCCAAATTCATAATAGTCTTACATTCATATTTGTTCCCACAAGCATGATCGACTACGGACATTTAGAATAAGAAACTTATTCACGGATTTAAACATGCTAAAATGGAACATAACTCAACATACCATAAAGAGTTATAATAACAATTGTTCCAATATCCAAATACAAAACATATCAAATCCATTCACTTGAATATCGAAGTCCTAGGGCACAAGTATGACCCTTCATGCTTCGCCCGTTTAAGGAGCTTCGTGAGTGGATCCGCAATATTTTTTATCAATGTGAACTTTGTGAATACATATCTTTCCCCTTTTCAACTTCATCCCTTATGTAGTTGAAACTCCGCTCAATGTGCCTAGTCTTCTGATGTGCACGAGGTTCCTTGATTTGAGCAATCGCACCATCGTTATCACAAAGATCTCTAGGGTCCGGAATGGTTGGGACTACCCCTAGATCGGCAATAATTCAAGTGGCAGATCCATATGAATTTTTCTCGATCAATGAAGCGGCGATGTATTCTGATTCTGTAGTGGACAATGCTACCTTTATTGTGATCGAGAATCATCTCGATCAGTTTGGAAACTCGTATCCATGTAACCCTTTACAATGAATTCCGAAACTCGCATTCCTGTAACCCTTTACAACGAGTTCTTCTTCACCAGATCCATATATTAGAAATATATCCTTAGTCCTTCTAAGGTATTTCAATATATATTTTTAACTGTCACCCAATGACCGTTACTCGTTGGTATCTTCTCGTCATGCTTAAAGCGCATGACTTGTCCGGTCTAGTGCATATCATTGCATACATAATGGATCCTATAGCAGACGCATATTGGATTCCTTTCATTCTTTCTTGCTCATCCTTTGAGCTTGGACATTGAGACGCACTCAATATTGTCCCCCCTTGAATAGGTACCAAACCTTTCATAGAGTTCTCTATCTTGAATCTTTTCAAGACATTGTCAATGTATGCACTTAAGTTTAAACCTATCAAGCGCCTTGATCTATAACTATAGATCTTTATTCCCAAAATATAGGCGACTTCACCAAGATCCTTAATGGAAAAACAACTTCCAGCCAAGCTTTTACACCTTCCATGGCTGGAATGTCATTTCCAAATAGTAGAATGTCATCGACATACAATACTAAGAAAGTGATAATGCTCCCACTAGCCTTCTTAAAACACAAGCTTTATCAACGTTCTTGATGAATCCATGTACCCTAATCTCTTCATCAAAACGGTGATTGCAACTTCTCGATGCTTGTTTCAATCCATAGATTGAATTCTTTAACTTGTATACTTTGTCAGGATGTTTTGGATCGGCAAAACCTTCAGGCTGAACCATATAGACATCTTCCTCAAGATATCCATTTAGGAAAGCCATTTTGACATCCATTTGCCAAATCTCATATTCATAATATGCAGGTATGGCAAATAATATCCTTATTGACTTTACCATCGCTATAGGTGAGAAGGTCTCATTATAATCAACCCCTTGAGTTTGATTGAAACCTTTTGCTATAAGTCTCGCTTTACAAGTATCCAAGTTACCGTGCATTACGGTTCTCTTCCTGAAAACCCACTTACTTCCAACTACTTTGGAGTTAAGAGATGACACAACCAATTTCCATACTTGGTTGTCATTCATGGATTGCATCTCTACGTTCATGGCTTCAAGCCACTTGTCATAATCGGATCTTGACATTGCATCATGGTGTGTGGTTGATTCACCTGAATCTACCACGTAGCATCCATCCATGAAAAATCCATATCTTTCAGGTGGACTACTAATTCTACCAGATCTGTGAACGTTTTGTGTGTATTGATCAACCACTTGATCATTTTCAACAACCTCTTGTTGAGTGCTAGTTTCAACCAAACGTGTATCGGCTTGTGGTTCTTGATCCTCATCAAGTTCCATTGTTCTACTAATTCCTTCACAAGGAAATTAGCTTCCAAGAACTCAGCCTTTCGAGCAATAAATACCTTTTGCTCTGTTGGATCGTAGAAATAATATCCTATACCATCTTTAGGATATCCTACAAAGATACACTTAGTGGATTGTACTTCTATTTTGTTTGGGGTGTATTGCTTCACATAAGCTTCACAACCCATACTTTTAAATATGATAATGATGGAGTCCTTCCATGCCATATTTCAAAAGGAGTTTTATCCACTTTCTTGGTTTGGGCCACATTGAATGTACGGGCCACAGAGAGCGAAGCGTAACCCCAAATGATAGAGATGATGCGCTCCTAGCCATCATAGATCGAACCATATCCAAATAGAGTTTGATTCCTCCTCTATCAAAACGAAGAACTTTACTTGAGTTGATTTAGTACTTCACCTTTTGAAGGCTTTGAACATTTCAAAACTTCATCTTTGTGTCAAGTACACATAACCATAACTTCTATAGTCATTGTTAAAAGTAATGAAGTATCTTTCACCATTCCTAATCATTGGCTTAATTGGATCACATACATCCGAATGTATGATATCTAATAAATCTTTTGCCCTTTCCCACTAAGGGATTACTTGGTCATTTTATCTTGTAAACAAGATTCGCATGTATCAAATGAACCAATTTCATTTGTTTCCAAAAGACAATTCTTTCGAAGTGTTTACATGTGACATCTATTTATATGACCAAGGCGATAAAGCCAAAGATAGGTCTTACTCAAATCCATTTCGAGTTTCTTGGTGATTGATTGGTACATTAAACTATCAAATGATGTATTTTTATGAACCGATTCATAAATACCATTTGAAGGAATAGGTTTAAAGTAAAACATGTCATTCATCGATATAAATGTCAATGTTTGCAAACTTTAAGTCAAAACCATATTGTCTTATAAGGGAAACTAGAATAATGTTTCTAGTCAAACTAGGAGCATTCAAGACATTTTAAAACAATTTCCAAACCATTTGGAAGTTTCAAAACATAGTCTCCTTTCTTGTAATGTTTATTTCTTTTGAACCTTTTGCAACGAATTGTAAACATGAGTTCCACATCCGGTATCTAATACCCATGTGTTAGAAGAAATAATATTAAGGTCAATATGTATCATTAAGATTGTACCTGAGGTTTGCCTAGCATCCCTCTTGTTTTTCAACTCTTTGAGATAGCTTGGACAATTCCTATTTAAATGCCCTATCTCACCACACTCAAAGCATGGATCGTTCATGGCAAGCTTTGCCTTCTTCTCTTTTGGTTTCGGTGGTTTCGCTTTAGTCTTTCTAATCATTTCCCTTTGAATTACCCATTTCCATTTTCAACATTTGCTTTGGTGTCGGGGTGATGCCCTTTCTAGTTGCCACCCTCATTGATCGTTAGAATGGATAAACCCTTTTATCCATATTGAGCCTTTCGAGGTGATCAATGTGGTTTCCATCTTAAAGACATAAGATGAGACCGATTGGTTTTCCTCCATTCGACATGCATGAAGCGCTCGAACCGTTTCGAAGCGTTCTGCCCTTAGGAACATTTCCTACAATTGGGTAATCATGGCGTATGCTCATGATGTTCAAAATCCTTTTGAATCTCAGGAATCATAATTCCTAAAATGAGGCAAGAGGCTTGCATAGTATTCTCGATATACTTAATCCAATCGTTATAGGCATCCTTATCTTCCATAAGATGTTCATTGGGATTAGGATCGTTCAACACATAGAATATCTTTTACTTGAGAACGATTCTTAAGTTTCGATATTAATTTATGATTGAGACGATCCTTGTCAAGGATTGTTTTTAGTGATAGGTTACGGACGGTTTGGGTAATATTGTTAGCGACCATCTACAAAATTTAACAAGGTTCAATTTTAGTATTTTCGATATTATTATATTTTAATCATTAATACCCTTTTGTGTCTCATAGACAATAAATAATTAAAATCTAGAATCCAACGTTACATTTAAATATTGGTTAGGTGACCTTTATCCCTCTATTTAAATTAACAAGGTAGTCAACGTTTGACAATTGCAACTCTTTGCAACTTCTAGCCATATGGGATCGGTTAAACATCTTTATGTTTAGTTGGCATGTTTAATCCCATCAACACCTTTGTTCCCCATGCTTCGGTGACCCTAAGTTCATGGTTTCCAAATCAAGTCGTCCAACTTACACACACGTGTGAGTTTATACACATAAGTGGTTAGGTGACCTTTATGCCACAAACATGGTAAACCCACCTCGAATATACAAGTTCCCTCAAATGTGGTTAGGTGACCTTTATCCCACAATAAGAGTTCCCAAGTGATCCGAGTGTTGTATAAAAGGATGGTGTTTGACTTGTTTTAGAAAAGGGATTTTGAGTTTTCAAAAATTCTTGTTTAGAAAACATTATGTACCATACATTTGCATGCATTCAAATCCTTGGTACTTTTGTGAAAACAAATTTTCAAGGTTCTTTTAATAAAAGCCATTTTATTATAAAATCATTAATTTTTAATAACCTTTTATTAACCAATTTTAATGATCTTTAAAGAACCATTTTTAAGCTTGTTGTTGATTATTAGTTTGTTAAGCATGCATATCCAAATATCATCCAAACAATAAAATAAGCAACCACACAAGCATAACACATATATCAATAGGTGCCTAACCATAGCCAACTATTTTGACAACACTTGTTAGCCGAAACAAGTGTGCCAAAATGTCCTTCCTAAGGGGTGAATATTGACACAAATAATGTGTCGTTGAACTCCCACTTGATCCCGCATCCAAATGCTTCAAGTCTTCCTTTTGTGTTGTGATTTCTTCACCTTTTTTTGAGCTTCCAAAATGTCCTTTAATTCAGCTCCAAACTCCTTTGGACTTCAAAAATGTGTTTTGGTTATCGGGCTAAAATCCCGTTAAGAACTATGAAGTCCTTTAGGCCCGAAATTAGCCAAAACCAAAACCGCATTTTTGTGTGCATCTTCTTTTACAAAATATATCCTAATACATTTTTTCCTAGTAAAATAAAATGCACCTAATCTATTTATTTTACATACCAAATGAAAATAAATAAATTACATAACTTTACAAATGGAAGAACCAATAATAATTATTACAACCTTTGAAATAATTAAATACAAATCACAAACACAAATATTCAACATATTCACACAAGGTCATGGCTAGGTTATGAACACCAAAATATATATATCCACATATATAAAATTCAAGAAGCAAAATGGTTTCCTTATTACAACCTACTTTTCGGTCAAGAATGAAAAAACCGAAAAAGTGGGTTTTTGTCCAAACAAACAAATCATCCAAATGACATAATTTTTCAAGATACTTTTATGCATGTATTAAAATAATCTTGAAAAACAAAAGGATAATCATATATAAAATTTCGGCCATAGGGTTTTAACCAAACCCGAAACCCGAAAATATCATATCCTATGAAGCATGCATTCATATAAGCGGCTCTGATACCACTGTTGGGTTTTGACATGTTTATCAAAGTATTTTATCCATATAAAATAAAAACGCAGCGGAATAATTATTTAAAACATGTTACTTACAAGATATAAAACTCATTTTATATGTAAAACCCAATACCCGGATCCATATATGAGCATGCATGCTATCAAAATAAAAACACAACCATAGAGTGTTTAGAATACTAACCTTCCAAGGAGTAATGGATATGAAGAAGATGATGCTTCTTGAATGGTTGCCTTCAAGTGTAGAAGACCTCAAGCTTGTATACCCCAAGCCTTCCAACAAACATCTTATGTCTAGCTAGGATTTGAACACTTGTGAACTCACTAAAACTTCCTTCTTGGAGCCAACCCTTGGCCGAAAATTCCACTAGGGAATATGAGAGTTCTTGGCACTTGAATTACAAACTTGAAAACCTCTTGAACCAACACTTGTTGGCCGAAATTTAGAGAAGAAATTCTCTAGTTTTCTTTCAAGTTCATAAGTCTTGCATCTTCTTGCATTTGTGATCTTAGTATTTATAGAACCATGAGGGAGAATTGCCACCCACCTTGACCAATCATGTGCCAACTTACACATGCAAGTGCATGAAACCCTATTGGACCAAAATGGTCTTGGTTAGACCACCCAATCAAATGCCATCTAACATGTAAGATGTGCATGTAACTTGATTGGTGGAAAATCTTTAGGGAAGAACAAAAGGGGGGGGGGGCACTCTTTACTTTATAAAAAAATAATAATTTCTTTTATAAAATTTATAAGTCTTATGTATATATATGTATTTTATAACTTTTATAAAATTATAACAACATATGTTATAAGACTTGTACAACTTTTATTATGTTATTTAACCCATTAAATAACAAAATAAAATATTCTCTCAAAATAAATTATCCATATAATTTATTAGTTTGTCAAGTGCAATTATTTAGAAAACCAATTTCTAAATACTCTAAGTGTTAATATTTATTTGTTTGATCATATCACAAATAAATAATATAAGTGTTTGTCTAGCTTGTATTTGGGTATGACTCGACTTGGATCATAACGTACTAGCCACATCAATTTAATATGTGTCTTGGGCATACAGAGTCCAACAAAAATAGCACCACTTGCCCCATGGTGGGCGCCAAATTGTTTTGGTCAAAAATTACCGAAGCAATTAAGTGATCAAATTAGTTAAGTGTGAGGTAGTGTGCTAGAAACAAGTGTCGAAAATATGTAAATCAAATTATTTGCAAAAACAGTTTCCGGATACAGCTCAAGATATAGAGCTGTGTCTATGATCAAACAATGAGCAAAAATGTAAAGGGGTGACATGAGATGTACGAGGAAAGCCCTTGATCAATCTAGATCGCCGGCACAAAACCTCGGGAGCTGACAATCGCAGCTGCCTTGTTCTTCTATTACTTCAAATATCAGGATACAGTGCAGGATGTGATGCGGATCAACTAGGTGTTACAATGTAATTCGAGTACAAGTGTTTGTGTATGGTGATTGCTAGTAGCAAGAGAGTAGAAATGTAAGTGAAAAGTGTGTGAAAAAATTGCGTGCCTTAATCTGATCTGCCCCATCTATATATAGTAAAAGAAATTCAACAAACTACCCTATTAAACCGGGATTCGGCGGATATTTCCTACTTGAACGTTGTAGACCTGGTCCTTCGGGTTCAACGTCTCTCATGTAACTGGTTTGCCCGAGTCTTAAGGAGAAGAGGTCCATTCGACTTTTAATGACCCACAGCTCCTAACCTGCACGTGATTAATTTAGCTAATTCCAGGATATCGCACCAGGATGTTACCAATATCCTGATCCGGTATCCTGATCACAAGTAAACAATCAAAAGCAGAATATTAGTCAGGATATATATATGCTCAGAAAATGGCCCATAACAGTATGTAACACTCACAGTTTATGTTTAGCAAGTAAACAGAAGCTGGATTGGATTGAAGGGAGTGCGTCGGGCCAGCCTGTGCACGGAAACAAAAGCATAAGTCTTCCTCAGGGCTGAATGGTTGTAAACAGAATGTCAAACTGGTTAAGTGTTCAACAGTTTATCCGAACGAGTGGCTCTCATCCGGACGGATGGCCATTCGGATCATGTGTGGGTGTTTATGAACCGTTTAAATTTTCAAATTTTGATTTAAAAGTGTTTAAACCGCGGATATTATAGGAGTCAGGTCATCTGGAAGGATGGCCATTCGGGCGAGTGATCTGTAGTTGAAGTTTTGTAAAATTTTCTAAGTAAAAGTTTTGAGTTAACGGAGACGGCGTGACGACGTGTCAAACAACGAAAAATACCAGATCCAGTCCATTCGGCCGGATGGGCCCAGCCCATTCGGACAAACGTACTGTTATTTGATGAAGAATCATGTTTGACTCGTTAATCGGTCCATCTCTTCGGTGGAAATCAGTTTTCAAGCCGGCTTTCGACTAAGGAACGAGTCGAGAGTCTGACTGAGTCCGATTTCACCAGCGTTTTGTATTAATCGAAGAGGATTTTCATAAATAAGTTGAAAAATGTTGAAATCTTTCATAGCTAAGTTGAAAAGTGTGAAAATCCTTTGGATCTTAGACCAATCTCGATTGAATGATGCTCCACAACAGTTTGCCTAAGAAAAATGAGTGAATACTACCTTCGAGGGGTCTAAAACCGGTGTTTTCGTGAAAACGTTAAGGTGTGTGTGTGATTTTGATGAAGAAGATGGAGTAAAAGTGATTAGAGATGATGATTGACGAAGATTTGGGAGAAAAAGCTTACAAAAAGGCCTTGAATCACGTCTGAGACTTGGGGAGCGGATGGGAGTGTCAAAGTCTTGATATGAGGGTGTATGGCTAGTATTTATAGGGGAGGGGGAGGGTTTAAGGCGGTGTGCGAGTGGCAATGTCCGGATGGCTCCATCTGGATGGATGGTCATCCAGCGGATGGTCATCCGAGTGGATGGCCATTCGGACGGCTGAGTTTGAGTTTGTTAGTTTTCCAACTTTGGTTCGTTTGTTAAGCATTGCGTTGCGTTGCGTTTAATAGAGTTGCGAGTGAGCGTTAAGCGTTGCCTTGATAACCACATAACATTCTAAACAAGTAATCACACAAATACCACACATAGCAAAAATGATCTGCGTTTCGAGTTTGTGTTGAGTTTGCGTTGCGACAACGTTTTAAGTAACAAGCGTTATAAGTAGCGTTTAAATGCGACAATCGTGATTAAGTAAGTGTTGTAATAAGCATTTAAAATGCGTTGAAAATATAGTTTAACCCATCGTGTTAATCGAATCCCAAGAGTACAAGCGTTTACGAAAGAAATACGGTCAAAGTAGGAACAACCTGTGACAACTGTGTTCTGTAATCGTTGTATAATGTAAAAAAATTTTGATTATCAATAAAACAATGTGCTTTGGTGTTATTATATGTTTTATTGTGTGTGATGATTTTACAATTTGATTCGATTCCGATTTCAAGCTTTAAATCACTTTCTGGAAGGTTATACGCAAACTGGTGCATAAACGCAATCAGTTTAACGCGACCTACACTCCGGAACTGTGACGTAAGCCAAATATACCCTAAATATCCTTTACATAACTTAGAAATAAGTTTCGAAGGATTTGGTATGGCAAAAACATGTTTATTTGAACTAAAAAGTAATTTCGACAAAACTGCGAAACAAACGTTGGTGACCGCCCGGATAATATTTAAATCCCAAAAATATTCTGTTATGATTAAAATTTTATTTTAATCAGGTCCGTGTTGAAAAATAAATTAAAACGCTTAAAAACGTTGTTTTTCAAGTTTAAAGCGCGTACCGCGTGTTACAGCGCAACACAGTGCTTATACTGCAAAACGCAGACAACGCAGCCAGTCTTGGCAACTGAAATTTATTTCAGTAATATTTTGGCGAGTTTATTTTTATAGATTAATAAAAATAATTTAGAACGCCATAAACCGGGATTTAAACGCTAGATAAAATACCCGGTATCCAGTTAAATACCTACTTTTATCTTATTTACCAACAAAATTACATTTACCCCCCCCCCTATATACAAACTTACGGTCACATGTAAGTGGACCCCACCAAATATTTCATAAAATCTTGCAAATATTTCCTTTGATCTTTGTTTTGCCAAGTGTAGTTGCATGCTTCCTTACATATCTTCCTTATATCTCCATATAACTTCAACAAATCCTTCCAAAGATCATCACTCAACCTCCTTCACTCTCTCTCTCCCCAAACCATCTCCTCTCTCTCTCTATCTCTCTCTCTCTCACCATATTCATATCTTCAAGTTTTGTTCATCACATTCAAACTCCCTTTCAAACATATTTCAAGTGGTTGTGAAGAATCAAAGGTGTTTCCAAGGTGTTTTCAAGTGATTCAAGCTTCCTATCATCAAAATCTCATCCCCCAACCTACTTGAATCTTGAAGGTATAACATTTATGTTTTAATCATACTTTTGATTCTTGGTTGTTCTTGATGATTTGAAGTTTCTCTTGAATCTTGGGATTTTCACTAAACTTGAAATCTAAAATGAAAAGGGTCTTGTTACAAAATAAAAATGATATGTATATATATATATATATGTGTGTGACCGTACATATATATATGTGTGTATGAGTCTTGAAGTTTGATTTCTTGATAAGTACTTGTTTGAGTTGTTACATGTTCTTGAATGATAGTTAAAATGCAAGTTTAATGATTTGTGTATGATATGTTAAATGACCAAGTACATCAGCAAATAAACCTGAATATATCACATATTTTATGCATTTAGATTAACATAAAATGATGATGTTATGGTAGTATGCTTTAGGCACTTGTACATGAAGATACATGTTGATGTAAAGCTCAAGAAATGGTAAAAAAGGGTTGTATGACAAAAATGTTTTAGATCAGGTTACAAACACTAAAAATAACATTATTTGGTATATTATAAGGACATAAAACTTTGACATAGGTTTGATAGCTTTGCATGTTGTACATATAGCTTAAAAAGTGGTAAATTATGTGAAATTTGCATGATTTATGTGCTTTATTTAAGACCTGCACTATCATGAGTATAACCATTATTTTATTCATTAAATAAAATGGGTTATGTTAAAATTTCAAGTCATTTCGATTTGGGATGGTTCCGGTAACGTTTGATGCAAAACTATGTGGTAAAACGGTTAAAAATCGCCTTTTCGGAGGATTTTTATTAAACTGTTTTAGATCAGTAACCAAACTGATATTTTTGATATAAAAATAAGTATTTTAACTTATATTAAGTTTACTTGGTGTTTGGTTGGTCATACGTGACTTCCGACGCCCAAAAATATTACCGAATCGCCAAAATAAGTGTTTTTCGAAATACATTAGAATGGGTTGTTCATAAGTAAATTTATGTATTACAATGTGCTATGTGTTTTACAATATGTGTATGATGATGTGTTATTGTTGACAAGATTATGTGTATTACACTTGAGTATATATATACACATACACCAATATAATCAAAAATAATAACTTTTTGAGAAAAATCTCAAAGTTATGTGAAAATTCTAAGTATCGGAGAAACTCATGTATTTTGCGAGTTTTTGATTATTAAATCATTATTATTTAATTTAGGACGAATAAACAATTGAGGGATAGTGTTAACATACATAAACGCACCCAAAGGTGAGTATATAGATCCCCTCTTTTTACTGTTTTCGATTGTTTTAGGGTGATTCATATGTATCAAAACGATTTCGATATTCTAACGATGGTTTCAAAACGACTGAGATGGTTTATACAAAACTAATAACGATTTCGATAATGTGAACGAACTTGTTGGTAGTAGTTACATAACGAATGACATTCATTAACATTGATCGAGCCGAACAGTATTAGGTTATGGTACCATAGGATCCGACAAATCCCGTTATCCAACTGCACCCATGGTTATGTGTGGGTTATGTGGGTAACGACTGATTCTGATGATTGTTAACTTACCCTTTGGAGGTTTGTTAATGCAAGAACGAGTTGAACGATGGACGAGTCACAAAGGTTTGAATGTTATTAGCGAGACGACCAAAAGTAGTTTTCACAAATAAAAACGAGAACGATTTGTACGAGAACGATTTGTACGAGAATGATTTTGAATGATTATGAACGATTTAAACGAATGAACGATGATCTATAACGAGAACGAGTTAAACGATGTCACACAACGATGTTTACGAAACTATATAAACCATATGAGTTTTATTACGAGAACGATTTATGATTTGGTTTACATAAACAAATGTTTTGGGTTAAGATTCATGGCATCGAGGATTACAAATTATGACCAATCTGTTTCGACTTGGTTATTCATTTTACAATACAAACATTTTACAAAACAAGATTTCAAATATCAATTAACAAAGTTGTACGAGATATTTCAACGAGCCATGAATCTGACACTCACACAAAAACTATGTGCTCGCCAGCATTTCTTTGCTGACTTTGTTTTTACATATGTTTCAGGTGATGTTGCATAATGTTGATTGCAAATAGGATGCATGCTCACTTAGGACTGGACGAGGCCTTAGTGATTTAATAACGATGATAGACCATGTTTGACTTGCTTGTTTAACTTTAAGACAATGTTTAATATTCAATAAAACGAAACTCTTTGTATCCATGGTTTAAGACAATAATTCTGTTACAACACTCCCCGACGTTTCCGCCACGGTTTGTTGTTTTACGTGGTCGGGGTGTGACAGAAGAGGTTGGTATCAGAGCCAATGGTTATAGGGAATTAGGTTATTAGTATTGTTTTGACCTAGACTATAACTCTCTAGGACCCCAACGCAAGTTGAATTGCGTTTAGATTTTTAAAAACAAAATCCAAATCTGCTTCGAAAATTAATCATCCGCTCTAGGATGATTGATTACTAGGTTTTGAACCCTCTGTTGTAAGGTTTTGAACCCTTCCAGTTTGACTCATTTTTGGCTTAGTGCCTTTTGAGTTTCAAAATCTCATCAAAGTTTGGGTCTAAATAATGTGAACACGTGCAAACTGGAAGAGTGAATGCCTGTACCCTGAGTTTTCTGTCTAAGGCTAGAGTGTTCGTACAAATCCACATAATCGGACCAGTCACTCTTACCTGGGAACTCTTGGGGTGAGTGTTCACTTATAGGCGAGCATGTCTTCGCGATACATTATTTTGATTCATTACTTTGATTAGTCTATGCGTGTCGTTTGTTTGTTCGAGGTAACGAACAAATGATCGCCTTCCTTATGTTTTGTCGATATTTTCAATACCTCTTTGTTTTTCCTAATTGTCGACCTCACTCGTTTCTCGTATTTCCTTGTTAGACAATGCCTCCTCGACGTGATGCACAAACTTTTACTGCTGAAGAATTCGCAGCCCTTGTCTCTCAGCAAATGGCTGCTGTGCTTCCAGGCGTTGTGACCCAAATCCATGAGCTGTACAACAATAACAATAACAATGCACAATGTAATTTCAAGAGTTTCAACTCTGCTAAGCCGCTAAAGTTTTCTGGGTCACAAGGAGCAACTGCACCCCTTCAATGGTTCGAAAGTATCGAGAACACATTCAGACATGTGCAATGTCCGAATGGGCGTAAGGTTGAATTTGCATCAAGTGTGTTTGAGAAGCGTGCTCTTACATGGTGGAACGGAGTGATGCGCGACAGGGGTGCCGAAGTGGCATTGGCATAAACATGGGAAGAGCTTCGAGCTCTCATGATGAGAGAGTTTTGTCCCCTTCACGAAATCCGAGCCTTGGAACGAGAGTTTGACGATCTAAAACAAGATGGGGGAGAACTCCGTGCGTACACGGATCGATTTGAGGAGCTCAGTCTTTTGTGTCCTACTATGGTTACCCCGTTGGAGAAAGCGATAGAGAGGTATATCGATGGGTTACCTGATTCCATACAGGATATTGTGACTGGCGTCAATCCTACTACTGTTCGTCAAGCGATCGAGTTATCTGCTACCCTGACTGAGTCACAAGTCAGGAAGGTTAAACTTACCTGCAAAGGTTATAAGAAGAAGTCGACCAAATCTGTCAAGGAAAAGGGTAAGGGTAAGAAAGGTGAGTCGTCGAAGAAGTCGAGAAAGCGAAAGGGTGCTCAGAATTTGGCAGTAACTACACAAAATGCTCAGAACCCTCAGAACCCACCAGCTCAACCGCCTGTGAAGAAAGCGTATGCTGGTACCGCACCTCATTGTGCTCGCTACAACGGTCATCATGTTGCACAACAAGCTTGTAGGCAATGCACAACGTGTGGTAAGTTTGGGCATCTGGCCAACAACTGTCGTTTGGGTCAGAATCAGATTGTTCAGAATCAAGCTCCAGTTTAGGGGAATGCTGCTAGATTCCCACCGGGTTCATGTTTCAATTGTGGAGAGTTTGGTCACTTCCGCAACAACTGTCCGAGGCTAGTGAATGCAAATGCGAATGCTAATGCGAATCCGAACGTGAATGTCAACGCAAATGTGAATCCCGCACATGGGTGAGCGTACAATCTAAATGGTAACGAAGCAAGGGCTGACAACGAGGTGGTTAATGGTACGTTTCTTGTTAACAATCGACCTGCATCTATTCTTTTTTATTCTGGTGCCGATAGAAGTTTTGTTTCATTATCTTTCGAACCTTTTCTTGCTATACCTAGAACTAAACTGAGGAAACCCTTATTTGTCGAAGTTGCTACTGGTAAACCTCTTGTTCTCGATTCTTTTATTCGTGATTGTCAGTTAAACCTTGATAACCATCTTTTCCCATTGCCCTCATGCCGATGCAACTTGGGAGTTTTGATATTATCGTGGGGATGGATTGGTTAACCAAACATCCTGCTGAGGTGGTTTGCTTTGATAAGATTGTTCGTATTCCTCTTTCGTCGGGCGATGTTCTGGAAGTTCGTGGCGAGAAGCCATCTGGTGGATTGAAGCTTATGTCGTGTATAAAGGCCCAAAGATATTTACGAAAAGGATATGTTGCTTTCTTGGCACATGTCACCTAAGAGAAAGGCAAGAGTAAGAGTATTCAGGATATTCCGATTGTTCGGGATTTTCCAGAGGTGTTTCCCGATGAACTGCCTGGTTTGCCTCTAGTTCGTCAAGTCGAGTTTCATATTGACCTTGTACCCAATGCCAGCCTGATTGCGAAGGCACCTTATCGTCTTGCACCGTCGGAGATGCAAGAGTTATCGAAACAACTTCAAGAGTTATCTGATAAAGGATTCATCCATCCGAGCTTTTCTCCTTGGGGAGCTCCTGTCCTTTTTGTGAAAAAGAAAGATGGATCTTTTCGAATGTGTATCGATTATCGTGAGCTTAATAAGCTTACCATCAAGAATCGATATCCCCTACCTAGAATTGATGATCTCTTCGACCAGCTGCAAGGTGCTTCATGCTTTTCCAAGATCGATCTGCGTTCTGGGTATCATCAACTTCGTGTTCTCGAAGAAGATATTCCCAAAACTGCATTCCGTACGAGATATGGGCACTACGAGTTCACTGTCATGACTTTTGGTTTGACAAATGCCCCAGCTATTTTCATGGACTTAATGAATAGGGTTTGTAAACCTTATTTAGAAAAGTTCATCATTGTGTTCATCGACGATATTCTCATTTATTCGAAGTCTCGAGCAGACCACGAGCAACACCTTCGTTCGACATTGGAACTCTTAAAGAAGGAACAACTTTATGCTAAATTCTCCAAGTGTGAATTTTGGCTTAAGGAAGTTCAGTTCTTGGGTCATATAGTCAATGAGCAGGGTATCCATGTGGATCCTTGCAAAATAGCTGCTATTAAGGATTGGAATACACCGACGACATCTACAGAGATTCGATCTTTTCTTGGTCTTGCTGGTTATTATCGTCGATTCATTTCTAATTTCTCAAAGATCGCGGTTCCACTCACTGCTTTGATTCAGAAAAAATAAGCCTTTTGAGTGGGGACCTAAGCAAGAAGAAGCGTTCCAAACGCTGAAATGGAAACTCTGTGATGCTCCTGTTTTATCTCTACCTGAGGGAAACAATGATTTTGTTGTCTATTGTGACGCGTCGAATCTAGGACTTGGTTGCGTTCTTATGCAACGAGGTAAAGTCACAGCTTATGCGTCTAGACAGTTGAAAATTCACGAGAAGAACTATACGACTCATGATCTTGAATTAGGAGCTGTGGTTTTCGCACTTAAAATCTGGAGACACTACCTCAATGGAACGAAGTGTGTGGTTTTTACAGACCACAAAAGTCTGCAGCATATTCTCAATCAGAAGGAGCTGAACATGAGGCAACGACGTTGGGTTGAACTCTTAAACGATTATGATTGCGAGATCCGCTACCATCCTGGTAAGGCGAAGGTCGTAGCCGATGCGCTTAGTCGAAAGGAACGAGTCAAGCTTCATTCTGTTCGAACCCTATCTGATATTCAATCTCGTGTCCTTCAAGCTCAACGATCTTGTATGATCAAAGGCTTATTGAAATATGACCTACCGCTTCAACTCGAACTTAAACTCGAAAGGAAAGACGATGGTTTGCTTTATTTCAAGGATCGTTTGTGGATTCCAAAACAAGACGATCTTCGCACCTTGGTAATGGACGAATCTCACAAGTCTCGATATTCTATCCATCTTGGTGCTGATAAAATGTACAAGGATCTTCGTACTCAGTTCTGGTGGCCTGGTATGAAGAAGGATATTGCCTTGTATGTATCGAAATGCCTAACTTGTCTCAAAGTCAAGGCTGAACATCAACGACCTTCTGGTTTGCTTGTACAACCAGAGATACCGGTTTGGAAGTGGGAGAACAATGAAATGGATCTCATCACTAAGTTACAGCGTACATCTAAAGGTCACGATGCTATTTGGGTTGTTATCGATCGATTAACGAAATCTGCTCATTTTATACCAATTCGCGAGGATCTATCTGCTGATAAACTTGCAAAGATTTATGTTGATGAGATTGTATCACGACATGGTGTTCCTTTGGATATCATTTCCGATCGTGATGCTCGGTTTTCATCTCATTTTTGGAAGACTATGCAATCTGCTTTGGGAACCCAACTAAATTTAAGCACTGCTTATCATCCCCAAACAGGTGGTCAATCTGAGAGGACGATTCAAACTTTGGAGGATATGCTTAGAGCATGCGTGATAGACATTGGTGGTAATTGGGATTCTCATCTTCCACTGATCGAGTTCTCTTACAACAACAGTTATCATGCTAGTATTAATATGGCACCATTCGAAGCTCTCTACGGTCGAAAATGTCGTTCACCTGTATGTTGGAATGAGATCGGTGAAGCATAACTTACTGGACCTGAGCTCATTCTGGAAACAATAGACAAAATCAAGAAAATTCGCGATAATCTTGTGACAGCTAGAAGCCATCAAAAGAGTTATGCGGATTTGCGACGCAAGCCCTTAGAATTTCAAATCGGAGACCGTGTCCTACTCAAGGTGTCACCTTGGAAGGGAGTGGTGAGATTTGGAAAGAAAGGAAAACTTGCACCACGATATGTTGGACCATTTAAGATTGTTGAAAGAATTGGAAAGGTTGCCTATCGACTAGAGCTACCTCCAGAGCTTGGAAATATTCATCCGACTTTTCACGTGTCCAATCTGCAAAAGTGTTTAGCTAACGCTGATCTTCACATTCCTCTCGATGAGATTCAAATCGATGTAACAATGCACTTTCTCGAGAAACCCGTGGAGACAGTGGAACGTACATTCAAACAGTTGAAGAACAAACGAATTCGATTGGTCAAAGTTCGCTGGGAATCCAAACGTGGCCCCGAGTTTACTTGGGAATGTGAGGACCAGATGAAGACGAAATATCCGCATTTGTTTTCACAAGTTTCCTCTAAATAAAATTTCGGGACGAAATTTCCTAAAGTAGGGAGACTGTGACAACTGTGTTCTGTAATCGTTGTATAATGTAAAACAATGTTGATTATCAATAAAACAATGTGCTTTGGTGTTATTATATGTGTTATTGTGTGTGATGATTTTACAATTTGATTCGATTCCGATTTCAAACTTTAAATCACTTTCTGGAAAGGTTATACGCAAACTGGTGCATAAACGCAATCAGTTTAACGCGACGTACACTCCGGAAGTGTGACATAAGCCAAACATACCCTAAATATCCTTTACATAACTTAGAAATAAGTTTCAAAGGATTCGGTATGGCAAAAACATGTTTATTTGAACTAAAGAACTAATTTCGACAAAACTGCGAAACGAACGTTGGTGACCGCCCGGATAATATTTAAATCCCAAAAATATTCTGTTATGATTAAAATTATATTTTAATCAGGTCCGTGTTGAAAAATAAGTTAAAACGCTTAAAAACGTTGTTTTTCAAGTTTAAAACGCGTACCGCGTGTTACAGCGCAACACAGTGCTTATACTGCAAAACGCAGACAACGCAGCCAGTCTTGGCAACTGAAATTTATTTCAGTAATATTTTGGCGAGTTTATTTTTATAGATTAATAAAAATAATTTAGAACGCCATAAATCGGGATTTAAACGCTAGATAAAATACCCGGTATCCAGTTAAATACCTACTTTTATCTTATTTACCAACCAAATTACATTTACCCCCCCTGCCCCCATATACAAACTTACGGTCACATGTAAGTGGACCCCACCAAATATTTCATAAAATCTTGCAAATATTTCCTTTGATCTTTGTTTTTCCAAGTGTAGTTGCATGCTTCCTTACATATCTTCCTTATATCTCCATATATCTTCAACAAATCCTTCCAAAGATCATCACTCAACCTCCTTCACTCTCTCTCTCTCCCCAAACCGTCTCCTCTCTCTCTCTCTCTCTCTCACCATATTCATATCTTCAAGTTTTGTTCATCACATTCAAACTCCCTTTCAAACATATTTCAAGTGGTTGTGAAGAATAAAAGGTGTTTTCAAGTGATTCAAGCTTCCTATCATCAAAATCTCATCCCCCAACCTACTTGAATCTTGAAGGTATAACATTTATGTTTAAATCATACTTTTGATTCTTGGTTGTTCTTGATGATTTGAAGTTTCTCTTGAATCTTGGGATTTTCATTAAACTTGAAATCTAAAATGAAAAGGGTCTTGTTACAAAATAAAAATGATATGTATATATATATGTGTGTGTGACCGTACATATATATATGTGTGTGTGAGTCTTGAAGTTTGGTTTCTTGATAAGTACTTGTTTGAGTTGTTACATGTTCTTGAATGATAGTTAAAATGCAAGTGTTTAATGATTTGTGTATGATATGTTAAATGACCAAGTACATCAGCAAATAAACCTGAATATATCACATATTTGATGCATTTAGATTAACATAAAATGATGATGTTATGGTAGTATGCTTTAGGCACTTGTACATGAAGATACATGTTGATGTAAAGCTCAAGAAATGGTAAAAAAGGGTTGTATGACAAAAATGTTTTAGATCAGGTTACAAACACTAAAAATAACATTATTTGGTATATTATAAGGACATAAAACTTTGACATAGGTTTGATAGCTTTGCATGTTGTACATATAGCTTAAAAAGTGGTAAATTATGTGAAATTTGCATGATTTATGTGCTTTATTTAAGACCTGCACTATCATTAGTATAACCATTATTTTATTCAGTAAATAACATGGGTTATGTTAAAATTTCAAGTCGTTTCGATTTGGGATGGTTCGGGTAACGTTTGATGCAAAACTATGCGGTAAAACGGTTAAAAATCGCCTTTTCGGAGGATTTTTATTAAACTGTTTTAGATCAGTAACCAAACTGATATTTTTGAGATAAAAATAAGTGTTTTAACTTATATTAAGTTTACTTGGTGTTTGGTTGGTCATACGTGACTTCCGACGCCCAAAAATGTTACCGAATCGCTAAAATAAGTGTTTTTCGACATACACTAGAATGGGTTGTTCATAAGTAAATTTATGTATTACAATGTGCTATGTGTTTTAAAATATGTGTATGATGATGTGTTAGTATTGACAAGATTATGTGTATTACACTTGAGTATATATATACACATACACCAATATAATAAAAAATAATAACTTTTTGAGAAAAATCTCAAAGTTATGTGAAAATTCTAAGTATTGGAGAAACTCATGTATTTTGCGAGTTTTTGATTATTAAATCATTATTATTATTTAATTTAGGACGAATAAACAATTGAGGGATAGTGTTAACATACAAAAACGCACCCAAAGGTGAGTACATAGATCCCCTCTTTTTACTGTTTTTGATTGTTTTGGGGCGATTCATATGTATCAAAACGATTTCGATATTCTAACGATGGTTTCAAAACGACTGAGATGGTTTATACAAAACTAATAACGATTTCGATAATGTGAACGAACTTGTTGGTAGTAGTTACATAACGAATGACATTCATTAGCATTGATCGAGCCGACCAGTATTAGGTTATGGTACCATAGGATCCGACAAATCCCGTTATCCAACTGCATCCATGGTTATGTGTGGGTTATGTGGGTAACGACTGAATCTGATGATTGTTAATTTACCCTTTGGAGGTTTGTTAATGCAAGAACGAGTTGAACGATGGACGAGTCACAAAGGTTTGAATGTTATTAGCGAGATGACCAAAAGTAGTTTTCACAAATAAAAACGAGAACGATTTGTACGAGAACGATTATGAACGATTTAAATGAATGAACGATGATCTATAATGAGAACGAGTTAAACGATGTCACACAACGATGTTTACGAAACTATATAAACATATGAGTGTTATTACGAGAACGATTTATGATTTGGTTTACATAAACAAATGTTTTGGGTTAAGATTCATGGCATCGAGGATTACAAATTATGACCAGTCTGTTTCGACTTGGTTGTTCATTTTACAATACTAACATTTTACAAAAAAAGAATTCAAATATCAATTAACAAAGTTGTATGAGATATTTCAACGAGCCATGAATCTGACACTCACACAAAAACTATGTGCTCGCCAGCATTTCTTTGCTGACTTTGTTTTTACATATGTTTCAGGTGATGTTGCTTATTGTTGATTGTGAATAGGATGCATGCTCACTTAGGACTGGACGAGGCCTTAGTGATTTAATAACGATGATAGACCATGTTTGACATGCTTGTTTAACTTTAAGACAATGTTTAATATTCAATAAAACGAAACTCTTTGTATCCATGGTTTGAGACAATAATTCTGTTACAACACTCTCGACGTTTCTGCCACGGTTTGTTGTTTTACGTGGTCGGGGTGTGACACAACCGAAGTACGGGTTATGACATATGGATTCTCTTGAGCAATCTGATTCGCTTAGTGCCGCACCCCGATGATTCCGCCATCGGTTGGGGTGTGATAGATTGGTATCAGAGCCATAACTATAGTAAATTAGGTCGAGTCGTGTTAAACAGACCTAGTCTATAGTCTAAGTACCAAACAGACCCTCTCGTGCGAACCCACAAACTGTGGCTTCGTACGAACCTATGTGTTGTACTCTTGTGCGAACCCACCTAGTGTGGCTTCGTACGAACTCAAAAA
Organism: Helianthus tuberosus; assembly: GCA_030545235.1. NCBI lineage: Eukaryota > Viridiplantae > Streptophyta > Magnoliopsida > Asterales > Asteraceae > Helianthus > Helianthus tuberosus. The sequence continues at coordinate 22,444 of JARYGA010004920.1, forward strand.
TCTTGCACCTTCGTACGAAGGCAACCTTTCCTAAGGTGGCTTCGTATAACACCAACGAGTGATTGTGTCGATATTAGGTGTGAAAACCAAGAACTCCCGATACGATCACTCACCCCGCGTATCATATCTCAACACGAAAATCTTCCGTTGAGCTAGGAATGATATCCATATCTCGACGAAAATCTCCATCTCTATCTGGTGGAACTCCCGGATTTATTCGGTGAGAACAATCACGGTTAGGAGCGTGGTTGTTAAGTTAGGGGTGAAACCCGCATCTTAATAACCTGTTCCACTCTCTAAACTGATTTTCAAAATATCTCACCAAAGTCTCAACAATTCCAGTGATTCGGGACACGTAGTATCTGGACGGATGCATGACGTTCACCGTATTACGGTGAGAGCATAGTCTATTAGGCCAAAGCGTGTACCTGAACTCGTTGGGAATAGTTGAATCACTTTGGGCAGTCGATGTCTAAAACCCAAGACACTCTATCTATTTTGAGCCTTCAATCGCCGATTTTACGTGTCATCGAGTTTTACTATATTTATATGTTTAAAACTTACGAATTCTGATTTTTACACATCTATGGTTTTGTTGTACAAGCGGGGAGCGATAAGTTGGAAACCTCAAATGCAATGCCCCCTTTTTCGACTTTTATATGCACAACTCGCACAACCATCACAATCTAAAACAAGAGCGGAATGTTCGCAACAATACTAAAGTCTAACAACTCTCTCTTCAACACGCCCTCGCACAATTTATACAAGTGTATATGTATATAAGTATATATTACACGATTACATGTACTTATGTGAATACGTGAAAATCTAGGAATTTCGTGCCTCCTATGTGAATACATATTACTATATCAGCTATGACAAGTTTTAACGCCCTAAATCGCATCGCAATTTCAAAATCATTATGATCGAATCTCATTCCAAAACTCTCTCTTTGTCCAGATGTCTTCGAACTCTTCCAACTCACGATGTCAAGCCAAAAGAAACGCCGATAAGAGGATCGCCTCACTCATGGCCAAGGAAATGGCCAAGGTTATTCCTCAAATCGTCTCGTAGATTCAAGCCCTCAACGATTCTCAGACATCGGAAGACTCGAAGACCAATGCGCCAAAGACTAATTTCTCCTACAAGCAGTTCAAAGCTTGTGACACGATGGTCTTCACAGGTGAAGGAGGTGTATCTCAGATGCTTCAGTGGTTCGATGCTATCAAGGTAACCTTTCGTCAGAGTGGGTGCCCCGAGCATTTTCGTACTACATGTGCCACAGGGGTATTTCAATCAAGAGCCCTCGACTGGTGGACAGCCGAGCATAACAGACGTGGGAACGATGAAGCCTACGCGCTCTCCTGGGATGAGCTGAAGGAGCTCATCAAGGAAGAGTATTGCCCTCCCTACGAAGTCCAAAAACTAGAAAACGAGTTTTGGGAAATCAAGCAAGTTGAAGGTGACAACACCGGCCTCATAGCAAGTTTCAAACATCTTAGCATTATTTGCCCAAGCCAAGTTGACACTCCCAAAAAGGCCATCAAGAAGTACATCCATGCTTTGCCTGAGTGTGTGGGCGATTTTGTCGAAGCTGCCAGACCGGATACCATCGAAGAAACCTATCGCTTGGCCGTAGAGATCAACGACAAGCGGGTCTTGGCTGGATTCTTCTACAAGGATTCCACCAAGACGGCTAACCAAGCTTCAACAGAATCATCCGATGATGGTGCACTGCCGCAAGACACCGCCAAGCCCAGCCGCAAACGAAAGAGCTCGAGCCAAAACTACTCAGCAACTGCACCGCCAAAAACCGAGCCTCTCCAAGCAGTTCCACTTTACCCAAAGCGTGCCTACACTGGAACTCTTCCCCTATGTCAGAGATGCACCTATCACCACCAGGCTGGAGCCCACTGTCGCTATTGCACCAATTGCAACTGTTACGGTCACTTCACTAGCCAATGCCGCACAGGGCCATGACACCAAGACACATTAACACTTCCAGCACCGAATGCAGCCCGTAGCCCCAGCAACCGCAGCACCAGCAGATGCAGCACCCGCAGCAGAAGCTCCAACAACAACCACAGTCCAGGCAAGAGTTTTCAACATCAACACCAACCAGGCACAGAACGACGTGGTTAATGGTAAAATTCTCGACGTTGATACTTATGCTTTATAATTGTTCTATTGTCCGATCTCGCCTCAATATGCGATGTCGACTCTCTCTCCCTCTCTCTCTCTCTCTCTCTCTCTCTTCCTCTCTCTCTCTCTCTCTCTCTCGTCCTTACACTTAGTCTAGGTTCACACACAGATTCAATTACTAGCACTATATAGTATATGACGATATAATATGTTTTACCCTGACTATGCGTCTTTGGAATAAGTTACGATAAACATGCAAGAACCAAATTAATCACGGGTGCACACGGGATTATTTTGGTAAGTGCATGGAGATCGTAGTAAGTTCTAATGATGCCATAACGTTAAAAGCATGGTTAAACGTGGTGGATACACCACTGGTACTTCCTATATATAAGCGTCTTAAGCATGTCGACAAAGTGTGACATCTATTCACGGGACGGAGGCGGTGTGGTCAAAGCATGGTGGATACGCCGTTGGTACTTCCTATATATAAGTGCTTTGCCATACTAACAAACTCTCGTGAGGAAAATTCCATGTGGAGTTGAACGTTATTAGACCTCTTATATTATTGAGACTATTTTCAATACGCTAAACTCCTTCGCAAGGCGTAACATCTCATTACTTCTCGATCGCGTCATCGCTAGACTTTTCGTAAGTCTACAATAACGCAATCTCACCTTCGCTAAAATCTATCTCGCTTCACCATCGCCATCACTCTCGACGCTTTAACGCTCATCACATCTATCAATATTACCGCTTCGATACTCTCATCGCTTTTCCCTCTCGACGCCTAAACGCTTAACGCACCTAGCATTCACGCTGCTTCAATATTTCAATCGCTGAACCATTCGCGCACACTCTTATCCCTAACTAAGTTTGCAATCAACTTCACCGCTCAGTCTACTTGATCTTCCTTTCGAACTCAGTCCAACCATTTATCGAATGGACCAAGGATACTAAAACCTATCAATACCATGTCAACACACATGACATCGTTCCACGGGACGAAGGCAATATGGCTAAAACATGGTGGATCCGCTGCCGGTACTTCCTATATATAAGTGTTTTATCCATATTAACAAACTTCTATGGAAAGATGCCATGTGGGGCTCGACGTTACTTGAACTTTTGGCACCATTTTTATACAAACAAAATTTTCTTACAAACAACCCTTTTGGAAATAAATGGAAGATTTTCTGAAATTTTTTAAGTTAAAATAAAGCCTTTGGACAAACAAAACTTTTCTTACAACGCTGGTTTAAATATCGACTAAGTTTAACACCACGTCATAACAAAATTTTCATGAAACAGGTTTTTCCTGAAAAATCTTTTCGTAATAACTTAACAAAACTATTCGAGAACTTAAAACATTTATGGATCGGTAACTCGTGAGTTACTATTCCCTAGTCAAGCAAGTCGCTTTTTCTTAATCAATTTCCCATGCCACTGAGACGCTCTCACTCGTTAATCCTCGATCGATCGCTCGTTCATCCACGGCTTACCCTGACGCTTGTATCGCCACTTATTCGTGTCAGTTCTCACAGTCTTCCTTTCGAATAAATTTCGGAACAAAATTTCCTAAAGCAGGGGAGACTGTAAGATTTATCATTTTTATACGATTACACAACGTTTTCCACTTCGATTTTCCACAAGATTCACCTCGATTTCATCAAAACTCTTCTATTTTCAACCAAACTTCATATTTTCATCTAACTTATTTATTTTCAGGAAAACCCTTCATTCTTTTTACAAAACCTTCATCTTTTTCACCAAATCTTCTTATTTCATCACGGAACTACACTTAACCGAGTGTATTGGGCCTAGCTTCGGCTTCCCAAGTTAGAAATCTACAGACATCGCACTCCAAGTGTTAGGTCTCAATGTAAACACTTTGAAACCACTTTTAAACTTGATTTATACACAAAAACGAACCAAACCGACACATATTTCATTCACTAGATAGTGGGACGAGGTGCTGTCGAAACCGCCTCGAATAGGACTCGAAAATACATCCGATTCTGACGAGAAAACAACTCCGAATGCCGAAAACAGCCACGTTTGTGAACTGGACTGTTCTGTGCGAAGCTCCGGCTTCGTACGAAGGCACTGCCTTCGTACGAAGGCACTGGTTTCACACATCACAACCCGATTCTCACCCGTGACTCAAACAAAGACCTCCTCGGCCTAAGTTTAATCAGTAGCTTAAGGTTGGAGGGATGGACACTCGATTTCCCGAAGACTGACGCGAAGGACACTCGATTTTGGACAACGGAAGCAACACTAGTGCGAAGACTCCCTTCGTATGAAGGCACGCCTTCGTACGAAGGCACACATTCGTATGAAGCTTCTGTTTCCCTCCGACACTCCGATTTCCACCGTATCAGCACTTTGGAAGACTTACGCATTCTGTCCTCGTACGCAGGCTGATCCAACGCTCCCTCCACTCCATTCCAGACCGTGTTTACTATTAAACACGCTCTGTGAGTATACTTGACCCTCTTTTTACGCTTTAATACACACTTTAGGGTGTAACATACGTTCATATCATATCTAAAACACACTTATCAAAACGCAGTACACACTCTAAACTATTTATCACATGTGAATGACTGACGTGCATATTTACGCGTGGTGCTTGATACATATGTGCTAGGACTCTTACTCGTGACGTTCCACCTTAGCTAGTATAGTACTATAGTTCGACTCACACCCGACGGGGTCTAGTTAAGACTAACTCGCACCGCCCCATCGTAGTCATCTCGGCACGTAGCTGGTAGTATTTGTCCGGTAGTATATATGTTGTGTGTATCTCGTTTATGTATGTGGAAATTCGCAACGCTTTTATCTATTTTATTACTTTACCAAACCTGTATACTCGCCAATACATTTTTGTATTGACATTATTTTAACGTATGTTGCAGGTTAAACGCAGACTGACTCAAATCAAGATTAGGCTACTTTAGAAACTCACCTAAAAATCTAAGTTGTCGGATTTGTATTTTTTAAGAGACATGAAATCTGTTATGGCTTATATGAAATATTTGTTTATTAGTATGGGATAATGAACTAGTTAAATATTGTCACAATTAGTTGTTATAGATTCTCTTGAGCAATCTGATTCGCTTAGTTTCGCGCCCTGGTGATTCCGCCATCGGTTGGGGTGTGACAGCCAGAGCATTCCTTCTGACAGCTGAAGAAGCCAAGATGATTCCGGATGTGATTGCCAGTACGTTTTTAGTTAATGATGTTTTTGCTAAAGTATTATTTGACTCTGGTGCAAACCAAAGTTTTATCAATACTTGTTTCTACAAACTTCTCAACCAACCATTAACTAAACTTCAACAAGAATATCTAGTGGAGATAGCAAATGGAGATTCTATTAAGATAAGTGAAATCCTGTAGGGAGCAAGGATAGAAATTCTAAACCATAATTTTACTGCTAATCTTTTTCCAATGAATCTAGCCGGATTTGATGTTGTATTAGGAATGGATTGTTGGTATCCAATCATGCCAGTATTTTATGTGATCAAAAGTCTGTACAAGTAAGTACACCAAAGGGTGAAAAGATCACAACTAAAGGAGACAAGTCAACCAGGTCAACAAAATTCATCTCTATGATAAAAGCTGCAAGTTATGCAAGAAAAGGAGGAATAGTATATATGATTTCAGTAGTCATTAACACTAAAGGAAAAGAATTAAAAGATATTCCCGTAGTATCTAAATTCTCAGACGTTTTTCCAGAAGAGTTACCTAGATTACCGCCAGATCGAGAGGTTGAATTTAGAATTCACCTAATACCAGGGACGACACCGATCGCCAAAGCACCATATTGATTAGCACCAACGGAAATGCAGGAACTGAAGAAACAGTTGGACGAACTACTTGTAAAAGGTTTTATACAACCTAGTTCATCACCATGGGGAGCACCGGTGTTAATCGTCAAGAAGAAGGATGGATCAATGCGTATGTGCATTGATTACCGGGAATTGAACAAGGTTACGATTAAAAATCGGTACCCACTACCGAGAATCGATGTCCTGTTCGATCAACTTCATGGAGCTCGATTTTTTTCTAAGATCGATTTATGTTCAGGATATCATCAACTGAAAGTACAGGAAAAGGACATTCCTAAAACTGCTTTCAGAACGAGGTACGGTCATTAAGAATTTACAGTCATGCCATTTGGTTTCACCAATGCCCCAGCTGCATTTATGGACATGATGAACAGGATATGTAAACCATACCTAGATAAATTAATAATTGTCTTTATAGATGATATTCTAATTTACTCTAAGAATAAAGAGGATCATGCAGAGCATTTGCATACACTTCTGATTTTGTTGAGAAAAGAAAAGCTTTATGTTAAATACTCAAAATACGAATTCTGGTTACAAGAAGTGCAATTCCTTGGACATCTGGTTAATCAAGAAGGAATTCATGTGGATCCCACAAAGATCAAGGCGATTACCAAATGGAATGTCCCTGAATCACCAACAGAAGTAAGAAGTTTTCTTGAACTGGCAGGATATTATAGATGTTTTATTCAAAAATTTTCTAGAATAGCCATTCCATTAACCAAATTGACTTGCTAATCAGTTAAGTTTGAATGGGGACCAAAACAGGAAGAAGCCTTTAGGATTTTAAAGCAAAGGTTAACCAACGCACCAATACTCGCGTTACTAGAAGGAACTGAAGACTTTATAGTCTACTGTGACGCGTCTAAGTTAGGATACGGATGTGTGTTGATGCAACGTCAAAAGTTTATAGCTTATGCCTCTAGAAAACTTAAGAAACATGAAGAGAATTATACAACCCATGATCTAGAGTTAGGAGCCATAATTTTTGCCCTTAAGATTTGGAGACACTATCTTTACGGTAGTAAGTTTGTTGTCTTCACAGATCATAAGAATCTAAGTTATGTTTTTGGGCAAAAGGAATTAAATATGAGACAGAGACGTTGGATCGAAATTGTTAGTGATTATGATTGTGATATCCAGTATCATGTAGGAAAGGATAATGTAGTAGCTGATGCTTTAAGTCGAAAGTATCATGAAAAGCCAAAACAAGTACTCTCTCTAAGACTAAATCTGTAGATAGATTTAAATAACAAAATTAGAGAAATACAGGAAACAGCAATCAAGGACGATGCTCAAGGTTTAAAAGGAATGATTAAGGAATTAGAACAAGGAGTATATGGAATTTGGAGATTCCATAATAAAAGGATCTGGATACCTATTCAAGGAAACCTACGCTACAGAATTTTAGAAGAAGCCCATAAATCTAAGTATACGATACATCCCGGTAGTGATAAGATGTATCAAGACTTAAGAAAGAATTTCTGGTGGATAGGAATGAAAAAGGATATAGCAAACTATGTTGCTAAATTTCTAACTTGTTCATAGGTTAAAGCTGAACATCAGAAACCCTCGGGGCTATTGCAGCAATTAGAAATGCCAATTTGGAAATGAGAATTGATAACAATGGCCTTTGTTACCAAATTACCCAAGACACGAAAAGGTAATGATACAATCTGGGTGATTGTAGACAGATTAACCAAATCTGCTTACTTCTTACCTATAAAGGAAACTTTCAGTATGGAACAGGTAGCCAAGTTATATGTAAATGAAATAGTTCCATTACATGGAATTCCTTTATCTATTGTGTCTGATAGAGATAGCCGTTTTACATCTCATTTTTGGACAAGTTTCCAAAAAGCAATGGGAACCTGGTTGAATCTAAGCACAACTTATCATCCTCAAACGGATGAACAAAGAGAAAGGATAATTCAGACAATGGAGGATATGCTTAGAGCCTGTGTAATTGACTTTGGAGGATATTGGGACGATCACTTACCATTAATAAAATTTTCCTACAACAACAGCTATCACACCAGCATTAATGCTACACCATTTGAAGCACTTTATGGATGAAAGTGCCGAACTCCTGTCTGTTGGGCAGAAATTGGAGAAAAGCAACTATCTGGACCAGAGATAGAAGAAGAAACAACGAACAAGATTATTCAAGTCAAGGAAAGACTAAAAGAAACACGAGATCGTCAAAAGAGTTATGCAGATAACAGACGAAAACCATTAGAATTTCAAGTTGGAGACAAGGTATTATTAAAAGTTTCTCCATGGAAAGGAGTGGTCAGATTCGTTAAAAGAGGAAGCTAAGCCCAAGGTATGTTGGACCTTTTGAGATTATCAAAAGAGTAGGACCAGTAGCTTACAATCTACAATTTCTAGAGGAAATGGCAGGAATACATGATGTATTTCATGTTTGTAATCTTAAAAAGTGCTTAGCAGATGAATCATTAATGATACCTCTTCAGGACATAGAGGTAAATGAGAAACTTAAGTTTATAGAGAAACCACTACAGATTGAAGATAGAAAAATCAAGAATCTTAAGCACAAGAGATTAGTTTTGGTCAAAGTGAAATGGGATTCCAAGATAGGACCAGAATACTTGGGAACACGAGTCAGAAATGAAACGGAAATATCCACACCTGTTCCAGTAGATCTCGAGGATGAGATTTAAAACAAGGTAGGGTGGATATAACAACCCTTGTAAAACACCCCTAAACGCCCTAAATATACCCCGTATATACATAAATGAACCTGAATAACCTTAATTTTAACAAAAATCAAATAAAACAAATAATATAAGCCGCTCGCGGGCCGCAACCAAGCCCACCAGATGTCTCACGGGGCGCGAGGATCTGCTGCCTAGGGAAACCTCAGGTTGCCACGTGTCCGGTTATGTGTTGAACCTATGCTGGTGACTAACCAGACTTAGACCTAGCTTGGTCTGGCTCGCGGGGCGTGAAAGAGAGAGGCACGGGGCTCGCGGGGCACGAGTGAGTCCCCGAACCAGCCTATATATTGAGGCTTTCAGCTTCAGTCTTCCTCGTTCAATATCTTCTTTCTCTCTCAAACATATAGTGCGAAAATTATCGGGAATTATACCCCTAAAACACGAAGCTCTAGCTCGTTATAAGTATTTTAACACCCGATCACTAATCTGTTACCCTACCCGATTGATCTAGGGCTCCGTAACGCATGTCGAGGCTCTGCCTGACTAAGTTCTTTGGAGTTCTGTCTCGTGTTGTATGGCTAATGTGATTTGGGTTATCTTACTAACACGTGTGCATTGTTTATTTTTAATAGATAATAACCAGGAAAAGCAACGGGAAGCTATAGAAACACCTAGGTCTACAGAGTGAGTCATTCTCTTTTTCTACCAAAGTGTTTTACCAAAACCACAAACGCTTTCAATTATACTTACAGTGATTGAGTCTATGTATTCTACAATTGCTGCCGGTATGTGGGGTTTTGTATACACTACTAGTAATCTGTTTCTATTAGACGACGAGTTAGCCAATGAGTAACATGACCACAGTCATGGAACTGTGAACATGACAAATATGGAATGAGTATATTTGTAGATATAAACATTGTAATCGCTCTCAATATTGTAAAGTTATAAAAGTTTGTTTTGATTAAACTGGGATGCACTTGCTAGTATTTCTTGCTGATAAAATCTTTTTAAAACGCGTTCCAGGTAACTTAATGTGAAGCTAATAGAAGCCCAGCTGTGGAGCACTGAAGGCTTAAAGAAGTGGCTATAAAAAGTTACTTAATAAAAGGAGATTATGTTTTCAATTATTATAGGGTTTATCCCTATAATGTATTATCAATGGAACATTGGTTTTATCCCATTTATTTATTATAAAAGTTTGGTGTTTTGAAACCCTGAAACTATTTCCTAACTATGATCCTGATGTTTCATCTCCGCTGCCAAATTAATAAACACCAATACCACCAGCTCTACGTCTCGCGGCTCCCGCTCCCGGGGTAGGGGTCGGGGGCTGCGACATGGAACATAATGCGAACCATCAGTGTTTGGAGCCATAACACCGCACTTGATGTCTAGCTTATCCTTCCAAGGTGCAAGGGTTTCGTTGACACATCCGGCCCTTCCACAAGTACCTTTTTTAGGACGACTATTACTTTTTCTTTTCTCATCACATGCTCCAGCTGTCTTGAAAGTAAAAGTCGGCATAGATGAGGCTAAACGTATCAATGCATAGACAAGAGTTACCTTAGCGGCCTCATACTCGAGAGTTGTGCAATTCTCACAATTGACACTCGTTGTCAGTCTGCCTAGTCACTTTCTATAGTGCATACCCCAGCTACCTTTACTACTGATATATCCAGATTCTCATTCCTTGTTCTAATTATTATTCGTGGGTCATTAATTAAATAAGGAAAATATACATCGAAAATACTAATTAAGATCCTTTGCTTATATAACAAACGTCTAATGAAAACAACTCCTTCATTCTCAAGTCTATACTTGAAAAGGAATAACTGAATAATACCAACTTTCTCAAATGGCACCGCAATCTGAGAATAGTTCTCAAGATGGAGAAAAAGATATATATCTTAGATGGCCCAGTCCCTACCGAGCCTGAAAGTAACACTACTGTTGCTCGTAAGGCACTAGAAAAGCATAACGAGGATGTCGTTGAGGTATCCTGCCTTATGCAAGCCATGTAACAACCCACACATTCGTGCGTTGTTACCACTCGCTATACTAGTTACGCCTAGCACCAGAGATTTGGATCATAGTGTAACTATATCGAATACATCGCTATTTCGCAGTATTTTCGCATATTACGCATACTTTATCGATATAACACATCGCATCACACGCACTAACGCTCACGATGACATTGAGTGAGGACCTATTCTACCCTCCTCGATGGCCGTGATGCGTCGCAGAGTAACGCATATTCAAAACGAAACCAGGTTATTGTATCGAAACTTTGAAATGTGGATATTTATACGACCCTATGTGACTAATTATATTAAATATATGAATGTGGGTATGAAAAGGTGTGACCAAACTATCGAAATGACACATCGAAACGCAATTCGCCGGAGACCACCGATCGAGTGACTGGTCGATCGGATGGCCACCCGATCGGAGTGCCACCCGATCGGATGGCCACCCGATAGGACAACCACCCGATCAGACAGCCACCCTATCCATGGCACTCCCCCACCTTTCTCCTCTTCACCTATAAATAGCACTTGTCACATCACTTGAACAGTGATGTGACAGCTCTCACTCGACTAGCACGCTTTGGGGCCATTTTCTCTTGATTTCTCGCGAATCTTGTAAGTTTCTACCTCAAATCTTGTACTTCTATGATCTACACGCACTTCTTCATCATATTCTCTTCTGAATATTAACTTTTAACCGTGAAATAAATGGATTTGTGGTGTTCTAGGGTGATGTCATCATGGAGTTCTTATGAACTTCAAGTGTTGGCCTCATTCCACCAAGAACCACTCAGATCTGAAGGATTTCCACAAGAATAAACAACATTTTCACACAGATCTACACATAATCATGAATAAAAGGATTGAAAGATGATTTTCTAACCTTCTTTCAACTCTTTTACACTCAAGCACTCAAAACCGATAGAAGCGGAGCTTGTTCTGATCTTCTACTCGTTCTTAGTGAAGCATTGGTTCAACATCTGAGTTCTATTAAAGAGACTACCATTTTCGGGTTAAACATGAGCAACCGTCTCCAAGAGTGGACTGATCGGACTAGGGTGATTCCTGGCCGATCGGGTCACCTGGGTGTTGATAGGGTTCTGTTGTTTGGCACGTTGTCACACCGTCTCGAGAAAACCGCAAAACTTTCAAAAACAAGAGTCAAGACGATTTAGGCCGCAAAAACGGATTGCCACCCGATCGGACAGCCGTCCGATCGGCTTGCACCTGATTCCACACTTAAACCATATTTCAACTCTTCAACAGTTTTGAATGTCGAACGGATTGCCGTCTGATCGGATTGTCGTCCGTTCGAACGACCATCCGACCATGTGATGTTTTAAACTTCAAACAATTTTCAACATGTGCAATGCATAGTTAGTTCCAAACGGAATGCCGCCCGATCGAATTGCATTCCGATCGAGTGACAAACTGCTGTGAACTTGTTCTTCCTAAGTGTTCTACTAATCGGATCGTCACCCGATCGAGCCGCCGTTTGATCGACCGACCTGAAGGGTAGAGATACTTCTCTGTTTTCAAAATGCTACAACGAAAACTTCAAAAGTCAAACCATCATACACAAACACATCCTTTCCAAACGAGGTGACAATCCAATCGAATGGCCATCCGATCGGATGACCATCCGAACGGATTGCCACCCGATCGACTGGCCATCCGATCGGGTTGCCATCCGATCGGATTACCATCCCACACTTGGCTCTCCGCCACCGTTTAAACGCACTGTTCGACGCTGACGCTATCAATCTTTAATCAGGAAAATCTTAGGCGTGCTCCTTTCAATCCAACCAAGTTGTGTTTACTGTGAGTATACTCGAACCCCTTTTTATCGCATTTTGGGTGTAACATACGTTCCTATTAAATCAAATTTATCAAAATGAATTATTCAATCAAACTATTTACCACTTACGAATAACCGTTATGCATATTTACACGTGATGCTAGTTACGTATGTGTTAGGACTTTTACTCGCGAGGTCCCGCCTTAACTAGTATAGTACTATAGCACCCGACAGTGTCTAGTTAGGATGAATAGCAATCGCAATCACAGCTCGAGTGACTTAGCTGGTAGTATCTGTCTTATATGCATGTATGTTGAGGTATCTCGTTTATGTATTTGGTGATTCGCAACACTTTTAACTATTTTACGCTACTCTATCAAAACTTGTATACTCGCCAATACTTTTGTATTGACGTTGTTTTAACGTATGTTGCAGGTTTAGTCGCACTCTACATCAAATCAAGCTAGGAAGTCTAGAAACACACCTAAAATCTAGGTTGTCGGATTTGTATTGTTTGAGAGAACATGTAAATTCATGGCAGCTTATGTGATTGTACTTGTTTATTAATATGGGATAAGGAACGCATTAAAAACTGTCGCAATTTAGTTGTTATGGATTCTCTTGAGCAATCTGATTGGGGTGTGACAGATTGGTATCAGAGTCATAACTATAGGGAATTAGGAAAGACACGACTTAGTCCGGGTTTGTTGTCTTAGAAATGACCTAGTCTATAGTCTAAGAACCTACGGGCTAACTCGTACGAACCCAGTAGGAATCGTACGGGCCTACTTGATACTCTCGTTCGAATCCGTTAAAAACTACGACTTTGTGTGAACACCGAATACTATAACTTTGCACGAAGAGCCTTTCCTAAGGCTGGAATGATACTTAGCCTTTCCTAAGGCCAATAAAATACACACGTTTTCGAAATACTCGCGTAACACAACCGAGTGATCCAGTCGAGATCAGGCATGAAAACCAAGAACTCTCGATAAGATCGCTCACTCAGCGCATTTTTCTAGCTCGAGAACTTTTGTTGAGCTAGGAGTGACATCCATATCTCAACGAAAGTCTCCATTTCAAAATCCAGTGGAACTCCCGAATTTATTCGAAGAGCGCAACCACAGTTAGGAGCGAAGTTATTAAGTCAGGGGTGAAACCTGTATCTTAATAAACCGTTCCGCTCTCTATTAAATGGTTTTCAAAAGCTCTCACCAAGGACTCGGCTATAATGATAACTCGAGCCACGCGATGACCAGGAAGACGAACGTAATGAGCTACATCCCAGTGGAAGCATAAGCCTTCTTGGGCAACGCGCGTGCACGAGCTGGTTGGGTATAGTTGGGTTACCTTGGGCAGTCGATGCCTAAAACACCCGAGGCACTCTATCTACTTTTCTAGCTTACGACTCTTCGATTTTACGCTTGTTGGAACTTATTTACGTTTATGTGTCTACAATATAAAACTTTACGCTTTATCGATTTCTCGATTTATCGATTTTCGCTCCCTGCTATTGTAAACGCATAACTCGCACAACCATCACAATCTAAAACGAAAACCGAATGTTCGCAACAAAACTAATGTCTAAATTACTCGCTTTTGCTCTCTCTCTCTCTCCCTCTTCATCGCATCCTCGCGTATTCTACACCGACATGTATGCGTGTAAGTATAAACTACAACTAACTAAATGTACAAAACGAATCAATTGTGTGAGAACTTAGGAATCTAGTGTATCCTATGTGGCTCCTATGTGAAATCTATTATATTGCTCGCTACAAGTTTTGATCGCGCTCAATCGCATCGCAAAACTCAAAAATCATTATGATCGAATCTCACTCCAAAACTCTCTCTGTGTAGATGTCTTCAAATGACTCTACCTCGAGACAAACAGCTTGGAGAAGGGCCAAATGAAGTGTCGAAAAGAGGATTGCCTTGCTTGTGGCCAAGGAAGTGGCCAAGGTCATTCCTCAAATTGTCGCTCAAGTGCACTCTCTCAGCAACTCTCGAACCTCGGAAGACATTAAGACGGAAGCTCCGCAATTTGCTTTCCTCTACAAACACTTCAAAGCCTGTGACCCGATGGAGTTCACAGGTGAAGGAGGTGTGTCCCAGCTACTCCAGTGGTTCGATTCTATCGAAGTCACCATTCGTCAGAGTGGGTGTCTCGATGGTTTCCGTACTACTTGCGCTACCAGAGTATTTCAATCGCACGCACGCGACTGGTGGACAACCAAACGTAACAAACGTGGGATCTCCGCAGCTTATGCTCTCTCTTGGGAAGAGCTGAAAGAGCTCATGAAAAAAGAGTACTGCCCTCCCCACGAAGTCCAGAAACTCGAAGATGAATTTTGGAAAATCAAGCAAGTCGAAGGTGACAATACTGGCTACACCGCAAGGTTCAAACAACTTAGCATAATCTGCCCAAGTCAAGTCATCACTTCAGAAAAAGCCATCACGAAGTATATTCGCGGCTTGCCTGAGTGTGTGGGAGATTTTGTCGAAGCTGCAAGACCTGCTACCATCGAAGAAACCTACTGCTTGGTGCAGAAATCAACGATAAACGAGTCTTAGACGGATATTTCTCTAAGAATCCTGTCAAACAAGCTCATCAGGCAATCGTCATCGACTCATCCGACGATTCTGCTAACGATTCCTCTGACAATTCTTCCAATGAGACCTCAGACAAATCCTCCGATGACAACGCATCGCCTCAGGAAGCTCAGTCCAGCCGCAAACGAAAGACCATGAGCCCAAACTCTTCAACAACAGAACTGTCACAACCAGAACCTCTCCAAGCAGTTCCAGTTCACTTGAATCTAGACTACAACGGAACTCATCCCCTGTGTCTCACATGAACGTATCATCAACCGCCAGAAGCTAACTGTCGCTTTTGCGCAAATTGCAACTGGTATGGTCATCTTACCCAGCACTGTCGCACGGGGCCACAGACTTGAGGACTTCAGCAACAATCGCAGTCTCCGTAGAAGTCCTCCACAACAACATTAGTTATGCTTCCAATGTTGTTGTAATAATACGATCTTCACCGATTAATTTCTTTCGCATGTTGAACTTGTTCTATTTCTCGACGTAATGTGGACTCTATCTATCTCTCACTCTCTCGCACTCGCACACGGACTATATGCTAGCACTATGTACTATATAATGCGTTTTGCCCCTACTATGCGTTCTTGAGATAAAGTACGATAAACATGCAAGGATCAAATTAATCACGGGTGCACACGGGATTACTGTGATCAGTGCACGGAGATCGTAATGAGTTTCAATGATGCCATAACGGTAAAAGCATGGTCAAGCGTGGTGGATACGCCGCTGGTACTTCCTACATATAAGCGTCTTGACCATGTCAACACAGTGTGACACCTATTCACGGGGCAGAGGCGTGTGGTTGAAGCATGGTGGATATGCCGCTGGTACTTCCTATATATAAGTGATTCGCCATGCCAACCAATGTCTTGTGAAGGAAGTGCCATACAAGTTGAACGTTATTAGACCAAGTATACTATTTAATTCTATTTTCGATATACTACACTACATCGCAAGGCGTAACAACCTCAATCGCAACGCAAAGCGTGTAATCGCTAGACTTTTCGTAAGTCAACACGCTCGCAATCGCATTAGCGCTGGAATCTATCTCGCAATCTCAATCGCTTATAGTGTGTTCGCTCAATCGCTTATTATGTGCATCGCGTTATCGCATATCGGGGGTATCGCTCTATCGCTTGTATATCGCTTTATCTCTTGTATTTATGTTATCTGTGTTATGTTAGCACACATGACCTCGCTTCACGAGACAAAACTGATATGGATAAAACATGGTGGATACGCCGCTGGTACTTCCTATATATAAGTGTTTTAGCCATATCAGCAGACTTTCGTGGAAAAAGGCCATGTGGAGCTTAATGTTAGTTAAAATTTGTGGTGTTGTCTAATCTAATCAAATCGCATGTTTCCAAGGCTTGCAACGCATCGACCGTCACCTATCGCCCGATGGTTGTCGCTTATCGCCGTCGCCTTCACCATTGTGTTTGTGTTGTGCTATCGATTATCGCGTACTGTTTATCGCCTATCGCACCTGCTTGTATCGCTAAACTGAGTTCGTAAACGACTTCATCGCTCAGTTTGCCCAATCCTTCTTTTACACTCGGTACGACCACCTTTCGCTTGGACCGAGGGAATCGAAATTTATTAGTACTATGTCAACACACATGACACCGCCTCATGGGACGGAAGCCATATGGCTAAAACATGGTGGATACGCCGCTGATACTTCCTATATATAAGTGTTTTAGCCATATTGTCAAACTTTCATGGGAAAGTGCCATGCGGGGCCGACTTTAGATTTAAAACTTTTTGATATTATTAAAACCTTTGTGTAAACAAAGCTTTTCTTACAAAACTTTTTCTAAAACTTGATCAAAACCTTGGTACAGAACGAGATTTTCTTGTAACGATGGTTTAACAATCGACTCAAGTTACTGCCGCGTGACGAGAAAATTTCGTAAAACGAGTTTTAAACATCCTAAAATCTTTTAGTAACCTAATAAAACCCCACTCATAGCGCTGGTGTGAACATCAAAATAGTTTAACGCCGCACTGTGGGAAGATTTTTCATAAACAAGTTTCTTCAAACCTTTTTCGAATTAATCAACTTTTCGAGAATTCAAAACACTTTTGGATCGCTTTTGTGTGTTGCCATCTCTTGTATACGTATCGCCTTAGTCTCTGCCATCGCCAGTCATCACGACACTCTCGCTCGTCGAATTTCAATCGATCGCTCGCTTGTTTCTGACGCTTATAATCGCTACTCTCACTCGCATCTACTCTCGCAACCCTTCTTATGGATTAATTTCAAGACGAAATTTCCTAAAGCAGGGGAGACTGTAACAACCCGCACGTTCATGCGTTGTTACCACTCGCTATACTCGTTACGCCTAGCACTAGAGATTCAGATCATAGTGTAACTATATCGAATACATCGCTATTTCGCAGTATTTTCGCATATTACGCATACTTTATCGATATAACACATCTCATCACACGCACTAATGCTCATGATGACATTGAGTGAGGACCTATTCTGCCCTCCTCGATGGCCATGATGCGTTGTAGAGTAACACATATTCAAAACGAAACCCGGTTATTGTATCGCAACTTTGAAATG
>JARYGA010004921.1:0-88059 GCA_030545235.1 Helianthus tuberosus
CAAGGAGGAATACTATTATTACTTTGGTTTAATTTCGATGTTAATTAATAAACTCAAATCTATCATGAAAGTCCCTACTTACTATTGAACTAGTTGTCAGGGAGGCAACGGGGAATTAGTTGATAGCGCTATTAGGCTTGACAACCTCACACCGTACCGGGGAGGAGGAGCGTGAACTAATGACCTTAAACACATGGCCAATGTTGATAGGCATTAATGAGGGCAATCAAACATAACATCACTTCGGTATCGAGTTTATTATTGGCATGTCTTTAAACTAAACATTTACCAATTTTGCATTAAACAAAACTGTGAACTCGCTAGCTTTATGCTGATACATTTTTTCTACATGCTTGCAGGTCGTTAGATGCATCGAATTGGAACTTGCAGTTTAGGAAGCCGGTGTCATCATGGGTCGTGTTATTTGCAAAGTCATTTGATGTTCGTTTATGTTTTCTTTACAAAACAATGTTGAATTGGTTAAACAATGATTTATGCTTCCGCTAAACGATTGTTGGTTTAAATTAAATGTTTTGAAAGGCACTTTTTACATTGATTCCGATCTTGTGAATATTGTTCTACTTTTAGTTCAATGTGATTAGTGGCTAGATCCTGGTACGTCACACGCCTCGCGCTGGATTCCGCATGTAGGTGCATTATGTCTGTAGCTTCCGTCTGTATCGAGTCTATATTTTATCCTGTATGTGTTTATGTATAGTTTTGTGTCTTTGTTATTTTATAACTGGGAGAAACAGTTCGAAAACGTATACTGTAAAGCTCAGCCTGTCGGATGGCATGGGTCATCCGGACGGATGACCCTCCGACCGGATGACATTAGTTCTCCCAGCTAGCTTTGCCTATAAATAGAGACTTAGGGGCTCCTTTGTTAGAACTTTTAAGAACTTTTGGCAGTTTATCTCTAGGCGAAGCACTATCCAGATCTCACCGGAACTTTGTATTTTTACAATCATTGAATGAGAATGGATACGTTAAACGTTGATTTCGTTGTTGATTCATCTTTGACACTGTATATGGATTCCGCACTTCTACAGTGATCGATCCGACCTGAGTTGTACAAACGAGAGACGACACAACCGGTCCTGCCCCCACAAGTGGTATCAGAGCTCTTGGAAGTCGGATTCGGAGAGGATTACGGCATTCTCACGGAGATTTCGACTGATTACAGCTTATTTCACCGGAGATTTCACCTGATTCTTCATCTATTCTTCTATTTCTACTTGTGTTCTATCTTTTCTTATCTAAAACTGCGAAAAATAAAAAATTGACATAGAATTCACGGTTAAAATGGACTGAAACTAACATAATCTTGATCGGAATCTGTTATAGTATAATCCTACAAATTTTCATGGCAAAATTCGAACTAAAACACATCGAAATCGATCAAAAACCATGAACTTTGAACTGAATGTTGCTGACGTCACTCTTCCGATCGGATTGCCTTTGTTATTGATTACTTGTTTCTTGCGGACGTCATACTCATCCGATCGGATTGCCATTTGACCGGATCAGTATTTTAGTTGTTTAAAAGTTCAAGATATCAAGCGGAGGACCATCCGATCGGATTATCATCCGACTGGACGACCATTCGTTTCTTGTGACATTTGATACTTGAGGTGATCCGTCCGGACAGTCATTCGGATGAATTACCATCCGATGAACTGTTTGTTGTTGAGGTTTGAAATTTGACCAGGTTTGATTTTTTCAAGAACGACAATCATGGGTGACGAGTTTTTAAACCCGTTTGGCGATATCTTTGCTTACAACACTGGAGACACATCTTCCAATACAAATCCAAAGACAACTACTAAGGCGATATCTGATTCGCTAAGTTTTGACAACCCGTATGGCACTTACAACAAACCACCAAAACATATGGCGATAGAGGATTACAATCGCTGGGCAAAGCGGGTTGATGGATGGTTGAGAGCATTCACTTAGGACAGTTGGAAATGTATGAAAAATGGTTACCCTGCTTCGAGACCAGATCTTGAGAACTTAGAAGATTCTGAACAAGAAGAGTTTGTGGCTGAACAAAAGGCCATTGCTTTGCTACACCAGTCTGTCAGAGACGATATCATCTCATTGATCGATTACGACAATTCGAAGGATTTGTGGGGAAAATTGGAAAAGAGATGTACTGGCGGTGAAGAGATGGTGAAAAACAAAAAATCTTTATTGAAAAAAGAGTTCGATTTATTCACTTGTATAAAAAATGAGAACGTGCGCCAAATGATTGAAAGATTATGTCATTTGAAAGCAGAATTAGCAAGATTCGGAATCAACAAAGATGAGGAGGAGTTGGTTGACAAGATGTTTGAGGCGTTGCCGAATGAACAGGATTGGCAGTACTTTGGTCTAGTGCTCAAAAACACAAAGCTGATGGGAGAAATAACATTAAACTGGTAGATAGAACGGCTTGAGGGGCACGAGTTGGAAATCAAGAAGATGAATAAAGTGAGCAACAATCAGTATCAACAAAATGTTGATCTTTATTACAGAGGTAGCAAGATTTCTAAAGCGACATCACCAAAAACTTCTTTCAGTGCCGAAAGCCCAAACACTATTGCACAAGAGAAGTCCAGCAGCGGGTCTTCATCAAGTAGTTATGCTTATCAAGGTACTGGTTCTAGTGCACCTTCATCATCTGCATCAAACACTCAGCAATCTCAAAGTGCTCCAAACTCCAACGTATTCCAATGCAACATAGCCGTGAACTTCAACAATGCACATAATTTTAATGAAGAAACGGCTAAGCAGCAAATGATGTTTCTCGCATCAATTCTGGAATCTTACGAGACCCTAGTTGCCGGGAAGATTGGCAACACCAATCTCATTAAAGAAGACTACGATCAAATTGATCCGAAAGAGATGGAATTGATACACATTCCTTGATGTATGGCTAGCGTTATTCACCGAGCTCAGAGGTTCATGGAGATTACCGGGTGAAACTCGATTGGAGGACCTTCCACAAAGGTAGGTTTTGACAAGTCGAAGGTGACTTGTTTTAAATGCAAACAAAAGGGCCACTTCAAGAGAGAATGTCAGAATTCTGCTACTCACGAGACTGCAAACCCGTTTCATGACGACTACTACAGAAAGGCAGTCTATCAACGAAATCGTGAGGAGCCTCCGAAAATGAAGCAAATTGAATACAATCCGAAAGAAAAGTCGAGAGCTTTGGCGGTGATCCAAGACAATGAGGGGTTTAACTGGAGTGAATTTCTTCCTGAGGAGGATGCTGTCGGTTATGCATTTATGGCACAAGTTGAAACACCAGCAACAGCACCACCAACTTCAACGTACAATCGGGAAAGAAGTTTGGCATCATTAAAGAAGAAAAAGATCTACCAAGCTTACAAAGAGGCTAAAAAGGTGAAAATATGGGATTCAGACTGAGAGTGTTACTTGGACCCAAAGGGAAACATTTGTATTGATCCAGCAACCATTGATTTTGAAGCTCTTGTTGAATCAATCCCGACAGTAGAAGAACAAATCAAGATAGATGCAGCAAACAGAGCTGAGAGAGAAAGACTGAAACAGGAGAGACATGAGAGATATCTAAGTTACGTAGAGCCAAAGAAAGTGGATGAAGGGATTATCAACGTTAAGAAAGAGATGAGAGCCAGAAACTTGACCAAGATGGTAGATCAAGTCTTGATGGCGAAGGCCTTGAGGTAGATTCCAAGTCTGCTTCTAAGTCTGAGTCATCAGAAAAGGTCAGTTCTAGTGGTTCAGATAATGAACCAGGTAAGGTTGAAAGTGCTAAATCTGAGAGTGTTTGCAGAGGTTGCACACGAGAGTGCAAAGTCTGCAACACACGCGAATATCTCTCAAGAACGAGAATCCAGGAGCTGACATATAAAATTGGCATTATAGACAGAGAAGTTATCTGTCGAGATAAACTGATAAAAGGTTCAACTGAACGAATCAAAGAATTAACTGAAAAAATTGAAACTGATAAAAATGATGTTGAACGATTTCACAAAGAAAATGAAAAACTGATGCTCGAAAAGAGAAAAATTTCTGAAAATCTTGACAAACTGAAAAGAACAATAAAAGATTTAGATGAACGTAACTCAAAAAATTATAAAGAAAACAGACATTTATCAGGAGTTCTTCAAGCTAAAGAAAAACAGATAAATCAGCAACTGGATGAGATTGCGAATCTCAAGCTTCAATTTGAGGAAGCTAAAATTGAAAATGAGAGAATCAATCTGAAGCTGAACAGCTATTAGTTTGCCAGCTTTATTCTTTAGCATATAGTTCCCAAACCAATTGGGAAGAACAAAGCTGGTGAAGATGTTTATTGAGATGGAACAGGGGTGGATTATCATAATGTTCCACCACCCATGTGCAATAATTTCACAAAGAAACAATCTGGTTTGGTTAATGAATCTGAATCAAGTGATAAAACTGATGCTGAAAAACATACAGAAAACATTGATGTCACGTTCAATTCACAAACCAATGAAGATACCATTGAATCTGAGGTTGTGAAAAATGTTGTTGAAAAAGTGCTTAAATCTGACAGTGATTCCATAGTTGAGGATGATGAATGTTTCCTAATCAATTACATCCCGAAACTTAAGTCCCAGGACAACTTAAGTGATGAACCAACTCTTGTCATGTACAAGATGAACGGCTCCGATAAGTTGTAATCGGATAATGAGTTTACGATCGAAAACCTGAATGTGGATAAACTGAAAAAGGTTTTCAAACTTGTTGAGATTGATGTTTCTGAGATCGAAGGTTTGCCAAGTTCTATGAGGTTTTTGAACTTTCAACGTGATAAATCTTACTACAACAAACCAAGTGTGCCACCACAATTTCATAAAAATAACCAAAACAAAGGGTTTGGTCGGCATCTGGGTGGTAAGAGCTACCCGAAAAAGAACTTTCAGAAAACAAAATTTGTGGAAAAGAAAACATTTGTGAAGAGTTCAAGCTCATTGTCCGACCTAGAGTTAGAAATTTTCTCAAAAACAAATGAAGAGTTCTTTACTAAAAAGGGCTCATAATCGCAGATTGATGGTCAAAATCGGGTCATCGATACCCGAAAGTGCTTTAAATGTGATCAGATTGGACACATTGCACGTAAATGCACAAATCTGAAACCTAAGTCTGTGATTGTTGAGAACCAAAAGAAGTCAAATGATGTCAAAGGCAAATCGCCCATGTTTGTTGAAAGGAAGATTTCAAAATCTGAACATGGATGCCAAAATCACAATCAAAATCTGAACATGGATGCCAAAATCACAAGTCAAGACATCGACTGAAACAAAACCAAAGGTTCTTGAAAAAAAAAACCTTGTCAACCAAACCGGTTACAAAGTCTGTACCTTTAGGTTTGAAACAAAAGAAAGAGAAACAAACTTTTGTGACTACACCAGTCATGAAGTATGTTCCGAAAAAGAATGTTCAAAATGAAATAAAAAAGGAACAAACTTCCACAACTGCACTTTTTGAGAAGTTTGATCCAAAAACATTTGTTCCTCCGACTAATGTGTCAAAAATTGAAATAAAAGAGGAAACTGAAAGTTTGGAAATGAACAACAAAAACTTCCCACCATTGTACACAACGAAAACTCACATTAACGTCGAGCTACGCGAGTCAAAGGAGGCTTGGGTTGTTTCAAATTCTAACTAAATTGCATATGAAATGTGCAGGAGCTCCCAAGATCTATTTCAAAATGGATTATGGATAATGGAGCATCCCGACACATAACAGGGCAAAAGACCCTATTGTACGACGTTAGAGGCTTTAATGGTGGTTATGTTGGTTTCGCAGGAAACCAAGGTGGTAGAATTATCGAGGAGGGCACATTATCTAACGGTGCAATTACATTCGAACGAGTCAACTACATACCAGAACTGGAGAACAATTTGCTCAGCATTTCTCAAATTTATGATAGGATGTACACAACACATTTTACCAACAAGGAGTGTCTGATTCTGAAGCCGGGTTTTGTTATTCCCGAGGAATGGATCATTATGCGAGCGCCGAGGGTAAACGACTTGTACGTACTAGACATGAGTGTTGCTACAACTACTACAGGTCATCCTTAATGTTTTGTATCGAAAGCTACCGGGAAGGAGTCAATGCTTTAGCATCGGAAAATGGGCCACATCCACCTACATAAAATGAATCACCTGGTGCATAACGATCTTGTTAAAGGTGTGAATCTGAAGAGTTTCCATTTTGAGGGAGAATGTATTAGTTGTCTGAAAGGAAAGCAACACAACAAATCTAACCCTAGAAAAATGGAGAACTCAATCACGAAGCAACTTGAAAGACTTCACACGGATCTCTTTGGTCTTGTAAACATGAAGAGCATAACTGGAGATCTTTACTGCTTAGTGGTGATGGACGACAATTCGAGATTTTCATGGGTGATGTTCTTGAAGTCCAAAGATGAAACATTCGAGAATTTGCTAAAATTGTTCCGAAAGATTGAGAACTTGTACCAAGCACGAATTTGTCGATTACGAAGTGATAATGTTACGGAGTTAAAAAACAACAAGATGGAAGAATTCTGTGACAGAAGAGGTATATTGCAAGAATTCAGTGCGCCATACACTCCACAGCAGAATGGAGTTGCTGAAAGGAAAAATAGGACGCTGATAGAAACGACATGAACAATGTTAGCTGATGCAAAGCTTCCCATCAACTTTTGGGGAGAAGCCGTATCTGCCGCTTGTTATACTCTCAACCGGGTTCTAACCGTGAAGAAGCATAGCAAAACGTGCTTCGAGCTCCTCAACAAATGAAAGCCTAATTTGGAATACCTAGAGCCATTCAGGTCACCCTGCACAGTTCTGGATCCTGATGGAAAGTTTGGTGCTAAGAGTTTGGAAGGAATCTTTGTGGGCTATTCTAGTCCACTTAGACGATTTTTCATTCCAAGTCTCGGGAGAATCATTGAAGCTCAGCACGTGGAATGTCAAAGGTACACTGTGTCTCCACAGAAACCCACATACTCATGGCGATTCGATTATGATACTTTATGGGATTCATTCGATTCACCAGAAGAGCCAGAGTTCTTTGATCTAGTTAATCTATTTTGGGAATATAAAGCTTCCTAGAATAGATTGCCAGCAAAATCTTCAAGACATCAACAAATTACCAATGATCATGAAGCTGGTCCCAGTCACAGTGGTCAAAGTGATGATTTGCAGCAAACTCATACTTCAGAACAAGAGCCTGCTCTGGAAAATCAAACGGCAGTTGATGATGATTCAGAATCTGAATCGGATAGCCCGAACTTTGATCGAGGTAATTCAGAATCTGAGGGGGAGCAGATCCAGTCTTCAGGTCAGACAGTTCAAGTTGATGAACAAGTTGTGGATCAGAATGTCACGAATTTGGAAAGTGAGGTGAACGTTCCCGGAGAAGTTATGCCGAGGACTATGTCTTATCACCACGAGGAGTTGATAATTGGAGAACTCCAATCAAGAGTTTGAACGAGAAGTCAAATCGACAAAGGCTTTGCATGTTTTTACACTAAAATTGCACCATTACAAAATGTTATCTCACTCAGTTGCTTTATCTCATAGGTTGAACCTCGAGCATATAAAGAAGCACTGACAGAAGAATCGTGGGTTAATGCGATACAAGAGGAGCTAGGTCAATTTGAAAAGCTCGGATTTTGGAAATAGTCGATCTACCTGATGGGCACAGAAAGATAAACACCAAGTGGGTGTTCAAATGCAAGAGAGACGATCGAGGAGTAATATTGCGAAACAAAGCTCGGCTCGTTGTTCAGGGTTTTAGTCAGCAAGAGGGGATAGACTTCACAGAGGTTTACGCTCCTGTTGCCAGACTCGAGGCTATCACAATCTTTCTTGCGTTCGCTTCATGGAAAGGGTTTAAAGTCTACCAGTTAGATGTCAAGTCGGCATTCCTATACGGAAAGGTGAAAGAGGAGGTCTATGTCGGTCAGCCACCGGGCTTCACCGATCCGATTCACAAAGACAAAGTCTATGTAGGATCGAGGAATCGTCCAATACGAGTCAATCTGAGTCAAATCTGGTCTCTAGAAAGGCGAAATCAGACTAGAAACCGTCAATCAGTAAACATGTTTTCCATTCATATAAAACGTTTTCGTATAGAGAGAATTCGTCAGCACTTCGTGGCAAGATTCTCTGGAAAGTTCTAAATGTAAAACACAACAAGCCTATATATAGGCCCACCAGGTCGCACAAATTAACACACCCACTTCGCACGAACTGGCAACTCCAGTTCGTGCGACCTGACACATTCAGGTCGTGCGACCTGACACATTCAGGTCGTGCGACCTGGATATTACACAAAAAACTTAACTTTAAACACAAACGACACGACACAGACTGATGACGTAGGCAATAGACATTATGTACTAACAAACTCCCCCTTGGATATTGCCGCAGTGTTCAGTCAGCCTGTCTTCAAAACTTTCTTCACAAAGACTTGAACTTCTCCTCATGACGCTTTGGCTTCTTCAATAACGTTTTCCTGAGCTTTTCATTCTCTTTCGCAGCTCTCTGTTCTTCCTCAGCTAGTCTTTGCACAACTGTAGCTCGAGCAATCTTGTCTTTCTCTTGACGCTCTTTTCTCTCCTTCTCAGCTTTTAGAAAATCTTCCTTTTCAATCTTTCTCCACTTTGATAACCACATATTTTCAGAATTTATTCCTTTCTGAAAACAGATTGTAGCAACTTTCTGAAACTACAGAGCTTGATCTTTATCTTCAGCTTTATACCCAATCTTGTTCATAAACAAACACTCAATATCCTTTGCAGAACAATTCACAATCCACATTGGATCGTACAGATGAATGTATCTGCTTTCATTCCCAACTTTGTAAACAATCACTACTTCAGTCGTCATGCAGCTATACACCCAACATACAAACCCTTCATGAAAATTATTTTCCATCTTCGGCAATGGAATATTCTTCAAAACCCTGGGCTTCTTGATCTGTAGAATTGTTTCTTCAATGCCTGTAACTGGATCTATCCTCTTGACTTTCTTAGGATGATGTGGCTTCCACTGTTTAAATTCTTTGAAAGCTTCAAACTTCATCAATCCCCATGTAGGCATATCATGAACCCTGACTGGATAAGATAATGTTCTGACTTTGGGCAACTCTTCAACATCCCAACAAGGCAGAGACATTATATCTTGAATATACTCGAAATACTTAACGCCAAACTCTCTTCTGATTGCATAAGCATTCACTTGTGGCAAATATCCCTAGCTTATGATATCACCAAGTGAAACTTCTCTATCTCTTTTGTAAAACTTCAGTGGTCTTTTGAATTTTCTATATGTATCCTTCCAGAACCACTTCTTTTTCTCTTCGCGTTGTTCATCTTTCGACATTTCTTGAAAACTTTTATTCTTAACACTTTCTGCAACTTTTCTTCTCAACTCGTCTTCATTCGTTTGACTGAAAAATTCAGCTAGAGTTCGAAAGCTAGAAGTATCAACATTTACGTTCTCAGACTGATCTTCATCACTCCAATCTTCTACTTCCACTTTGTTGTAATTATCAGCATCTTCAACATACTTGTACTAATATTCAGGCTGCTGATTAATATCAAACATTTTTCAACTCCTCTTCAAAATCGAAGTTAAACTCACTATCTTCAATATGTGTCATCTTAAGGATCTCAGCTCTAGTGTAAGTATGCAGTATTTCACCTTCTTCTACATCATGTTCAAGACGTAGAATCAATCTTGTACCCTTATCAGCATTTTCATCAACTTTTTCATCATCACCATGCTCCCCCTCACCTCCTTCATTTTCTGATTCTTCGTTTGTATCATCATGAAGATTTTCATCAATCTTTTCTTCTTGAGACGCTTCAGTGACTTTAATACCCGAAGTACCCTGATCATCATCATCATTTCCATCATCGTCATCATTACTATGAACAGAGTAAACTTCATCTGCATCATCTTTCAGATTATCCTCTTCGTCTTCTTCATCATCTTCTTCATTGTCACCAGATACTGAAGTTATTGGACAAGGAGCTAGAATAGACGATACTGGAACTTTTTTCTACTCAGACACAACAATTTCCCTTTCAGACACTTCATCATCTTCAACTTGAACACCTTTACCCTTATTTTTCATTTCAGCTTCCATTTCAGCCTTATGTCTTTCTCTAACTTCTTCAAGTTCTATCTCGTCAATTCTTTGTTCAATCGACTTACCAATCAAGTCTTCAATCACTTTCTTAAACATATACGCTTCACGTTCTTTCTTAGCATTATTAGCTTCCAATTCTTTATTTTTCAACTTAAAATATTCATTCTGCTCATCCCTTCGAGCCTTTTCTTCTTCCAAGTCAGCTACTCAAACTTTCAGAATATCAATGTCGACTTATTCAGCTTCAATCTTTTTCAACAGAGATGAATTTTCAGATTCAACAATCTTGACACGTTTCTCTAACTCTTTTTTCTCACTTGACACTTCATCCACCTTCTTTTGCAACTTTTTCATGATATCATCATTCACAAAGCTAAAATCCTGAAGTGATTCAAGAACTGTACTTTCTGGAATGTGTGGAAAACTTCCAAAACCAGATGATCCAGGAGTGGTTTGAACTGGTGGTTGAGTGGTTGTTGGTGTTTGTAGGATGTGTGGTGAAGTTATTTGTGGTTGTTCATGAATAGGTGATTGATGTGGTGGTGATTGTGGTGATGGTGGTTGCTGTGGTGGTGGTGATGGTGGTTGTTGTGGTGGTGGTGATGGTGGTTGTTGTGGTTCTGTTGGTGGATTCAGCTTCAACTTGAATTTCAACTTTCGAGCTGCAGGAGTTGTAACACGTTTTCTTGAAGTAGATTTCTTTCTACCTCCTGAAGATGGTGGTGATACAACCTGGATATTTTCTGGTGGAACATATGTTTCATCATCATCATCCGTACTCCTCTTTCTTTTCTTTTGTTTCTCTCTATCTTTTGGATCATGGTTTACTTTGATCCAACGATCAACTTGAACATCAATATCACTTTCTGCACCGGATGAACTCTCCTCTTCATCATCAACCACTCTCTTACTAGCTGCTTTCTCAGCTTCTAAAGTATCATCAAGATCTTTCAACAACTGTTCAGTTTCAGGAGATAACTGTTCTTGATCTTTTTAAACTTTTACTTCTGTGTCATCTTCTTCTGGTTCATCAACCAGCATTGTTTCAACTGCTTTCTTTTTACGTTTTTTCTGCGGTTGAGAAGACGATCCTTCTTCAGCTTGAGCTTTAGGAGTAGGAGTTCTCTTTCCACCTCTTTTCTTCTTTTCTTCCTTTGTAAACCACTCATTTCGAGTTCCACTGAAATCTTCTAACTTCGTTAATTCGTCAATTACACTCTTTTTTTCATCTCAGCATCATTCCTCCACTTTAAATGATTCACTGGATCTGGATCTTCATATTTTTCATCTTTTATGAATCCGAAAAACTCCGTCTTCTTCGGTTCTGGCCAATTCGTTGTGTACTTGGATAATCTGATCAATGTTTCATTATCCATGTGATGTAACACCATAAGATCATTTTGTTCATCTTTCGCCAGATTTGGATTGGCATGATCCAGTATCATCTGCACAAATCTCGGATACACCCAACTTCTACTACCAGAAGTAATGTTATATTTCATGTAGTGAAAAATGATTCTTGAGAAATTATACTTCTTGTTCAACACTAACACCGTCACCATAAACATTTGATAATCTTTCATGACGTCGTATCCACCTTTTCTGTGACTTAGTGCGTGAATCACTGAATGAATAAAAAATTTGTACGGCTTCAGGAAACATGCTTTCAGATAATTTGCTTTGTTCAACGGACCGTTGTAACCCATTCTCAGCATACAACCTTTGACCATCCTTTCTGGAAACGCTGTTGGTGAATTTTCATCATCTGGAAAATCTAACACTTCTCGTACAAGCTGTTCTGTGATGATTATTTCTTTATCTACACCATCAAGACTTACAACTGAATTAATAACATCGTTCTCTTCATCTTACTTAGCATTCTTCCAGAAATGAGCAACATGAGATTTGAAAACTCTGTGCTGATTCGTCAACGCCTTCTGAATTGGTAAACGCTTCATGAACGGAAAAATCTCTTTAAACACACTCATTTTTGACAATTCTTCATCATACACACAACAAATGTTGTGCGAAGGTTCAAATTCCACGTTCGATTCCTGAAACAAAACAAGAACACAAGTTAAACAATTTTGCATAAATTTCAAAACAAACCTAACATTCATACGAACTGGTCCTCATGCGATATGATCATCTTGTGCGGTCTGACAAACACATGCGATCTGGTATTTCAAACGATGTGACCATCTCGTACGAACTGGAACATTTACACTATGTGGCCATTTCGTGCGGACTGGCTTATCACCTCGTTTGAACTGACATTGATGAACAGTAAAATTACAGATTTTAAAACTTGATTCAATCATGAAATTGAAGCATTAGATCTGTTCTTCAACATAATCCGATCACATTGATATGTTTTTGTTCGATTTAATCCATTTTACAAGCCTATATCTAAGTCCAAAGTATCGGTTCTTCCGAGTTCATGAGATTTCGTTCAATTATCCAACAATCATTATCTTTCCCATTATATAAGTTGTGTAAACCAACTTATATGATGATTACCAACACAGATTCACAAAATTACAGCTCGAAAATGAAAGAAATCTTCAAATCGCTTGAAGAGGGTAACTGTGGTGCGGAGTGAGAACTGTAGATGGTTTCACGCGGACTGGGCTAGTCTTTATATAGAGCTTCCAGGTCGTGCGAGTTGAAAGATGAGGCGGTGTGGCCAGCTCGCACGAGTTGACACATTTGAAACTGATTGGCACTATCTGGCCAGTTCGTGCGAGTTGGTCACCTCGTGTGAACCAACTTATTTTTCAAAATTTTGAATTTTGAATTTTGAATTTTTTATTTTTAACTATTTACCATCACACTAAGTTAACCAATTCCAAATTAAGGACCCTGGTCAACTGTTTAGCCTGCCAAGTCCAAGTTAATGACCTTGGCTGACCAAATTCTGATCTCGCTGACAATTTGAAATAAATTAAGTTGAAATTAATGAACTTTGATACATTTTGAGCAATTTCCAACACCTTTTCTCAAACTTTTCTTATCCAACCCAAATGATCCAACATGTTTAGCGCTGTGAGACTTTGATCATCAGATCCCCAACATCTGTTGTCGAAAATAAGATGAAATACCAAATCTTTTTGGATTTTATAACATTTTGCTAAACAGACATGAAATCTTTTGGAATTAAGAAACAGGAAACTGTACAAACATATTTTTGGTGAGCATGTTAGGGGATCATATCAGCTGCCGACAAACTACAAGTACCGTTAAGCTTTGATTTCATACTAAGCATTAAACAATTCACAGTGATTGCCGATATACTGATCCACTTTAAATTTTCACACAAATTTCAATCTGTTCAGGATACGAATTAGTGATTTAAGACTTAACTTATACGCGTGTACCACCTCAGAATATACTCCCGTATCTAGACTACTATATTCAGTCTTACAGGTGAGTGCACTCTAATGATATCTGTAAGGGGTAAATGCGAGGCCATGAGAGCTCAGGCTATTGCTTCCGCAAAATCAGAGAGATTATGGCTCATCTTTAGGTGGGTCCCCCTTGGGGATCTTCTTTACAACAGCACATGATTAGCATTTTTCAATGTTTCATCATTTTTTATGCTAAGGGCGGGCTTTATGAATAAAGCAGTGCAGAGTATTATACGAGAACTAGGCTATTGCTTTCGTAAAATCAGAAGTCCTGGTATAATACCCCAGATATCATCACGTATAAAGACCTAGTATGTCAGAAATAGAGCCTTTCAAACAGAATTTCAGGGGTTACCTATGTATCCAAGAGATGTTCCCCACGTAATAAGCAAAAAATGATTTAGGTTTATATCCCGAACAAACTTACTAAATGTGTAAAAACCTATCGGCATATCATCAGCGAGACTGCTTAACACTTTTAAACTATACATTTCTTTAGCGTACTGCAACTGTCTAGCTGATGTACTATCATTTCCCCTTTTTACACAAAACTCTTTCTGACATTTTCAATGTTTTTGTATTTATGAAATTTTATCATGTTTTTGTTTTTTTCTATAAACTTTCTCCCCCTAAAATCAAAAACATATTTTTGTGTTTTTGGTTTTGTCAAAAGCAGTAAAGAAACTGTACAAAAAACATGACAACAAGACGTAGATCACTTCTGATCGCCGTCCTCCTCGGCCACACACTCTACCACCCTCCCAGAAAATAAATTCTTTAACCCGTTCAATTTCAAAAGATATTTAAATCTTGTTTTATCAAAGGGTTTAGTGTAAGAATCAGCTCTCTAATCATCGGTGTGAATATAATCAATTCGAATCAATTTTTTCTCGTAGCAATCGCGAATAAAATGATGTTGAATCTCAATATGTTTAGTTTTAGAGTGTTGAACCAGATTTTTAGTGATATTAATGGTTGCCTCATTGTCCACAAAAATCGGTGTGTCTAAGAATTGCAAACCATAGTCCCTCATTTGCTGTTGGATCCAGAGGATCTGTGAACAACAGCTGGAAGCTGAAACGTATTCAGCCTCACAAGTCGAGAGAGCGACTGTGGTTTGTTTCTTGCACTGCCAAGTGATTAGCCGAGTTTCAAAGAACTGGCACCCATCAGTTGTGGACTTTGCATTCAACTTACAGCACCCGAAGTCAGAGTCAGAATATCCAGTTAGAGAGAAGTCACCGGATCGGGGATACCACAAGCCGGTGCTTAGGCAACCTTTGAGATACCGTAAGATTTTCTTCACTATCATCATATGTGATTGTCTCGGACTTGACTGGTACCGGGCGCAGAGGTAGGTTGGATACATGATATCCGGTCATGATGCTGTCAGATACATTAGCGATCCTATGATTGACCGATAAAGCGTTTCATCCACTTTCTCACCACTTTCATCCGGACATATGCCATGATTCAAAGCCAGGGGGTTGATATAGGAGATGATTCGGACATATTGAATTTGTCCAACACATCATTCACATATTTGGTCTGGTGTTTGAAGATTCCATCGGGTAGTTGCTCAACTTGAAGCCCTAGGAAGAACCTCATCTCCCCCATCGAACTCATTTCAAACTTCTTCTTCATAACCTTTTCAAACTCCTTGCACAACTCATCGTTCGTCGATCCAAAAATTATATCATCAACGTAAATATGCACGATAAGTAGATGTCCTACAACCTCTTTAGTGAACAGGGTACTATCGACAGTCCCTCTAGTGAACCCGTTAGTCAGCAGATGCTGGGAAAGCGTCTCGTACCAGGCTCTCGGGGCCTGGTGTAATCCGTATAACGCCTTGTCGAGTAAATACACCTTGTCCTTGTGTACAGGATCGGTAAAACACGGTGGTTGACCGACATACACTTCTTCTTTAACCTTTCCATAGAGGAATGCAGATTTGACATCCAGTTGATAGACCTTAAATCCCTTCCATGACGCAAATTCCAAGAAGATTCTGATTGCCTCAAGTCGAGCAACGGGAGTATACACTTCAATAAAGTCAATCCCTTCTTGCTGACTAAATCCTTGGACTACCAATCATGCTTTGTTTCTAACAATAACCCCTCTATCATCTCTTTTACATTTAAAGACCCACTTGCTCTTGATCAACTTCTGATTTTTCGGGAGTTCAATCAACCTCCACACTCCAAGCTTTTCAAACTGTTGTAATTCTTCTTGCATTGCATTTACCCAACTCTCTTTGGTTAATGCTTCTTTGTATGTTTTCAGCTCTACCTGCGAGATAAAACATTTTAATGAGAATTCTTCTTGTAAAGGAGCTACAGATGAGTAAAAACATGTAAGCCCTTTGTTGATTTGTTCACGGGTTTTTACGCCGCTTTGAAGGTCACCAATGATTTGCTCTGACGGATGGTAAGATAACGTTCTTGGCATGACCGTATCTGGTACGCAAACTTCCGATTGCAAATTTGTTATATTCTGATCACCCGTGTGATCAATAGCATCTGAAGTCGCAATATTTGGTTCCTCGTCATAAATCGGATCGGTTTCCGATTCTGAGTCGTCAGATTGGTCAAATATTGGAGCTGTTTCATCTGGGGGTACATGTGCAGTTCCACTAGGACCAGCCTCATGATCATTTGAACCCTCGGTGGGCGAAGAAACTACCAACGGTCTTGGCACTTGTTCTTGTGAAAGAGACTGCTGTTGTTGGTATAAGAATGCCAATTCCTCCTCATTCGGCTCTGTCGGTAAATGGAATGACTCCCAGAGATTATCGTAATCAAATAGCAACCTGTTTCCGAGAAGTTGATTCAGAGCAGTAAACCTTTGATAGTTAACGTGTTGATCTTCCCAAAACTTGGAACAAAAACTCTCTTCAACGGACTAGCATATCCTACAAAAAAACCTTCATTAGATTTTGCACCAAATTTACCATCTGTATTAAGGAATGTGCATGGTGATCCAAATGGTTCTAAGAATTTCAGATTCGGTTTGTAAAGATGAAGTAATTCAAAACAAGTTTTCTTGTACTTCTTCACTGTGACAACCAGAACTTTAAGGTCAGTATCTTTTCGTCACGTGGTTCTGTTTCTTGTGATTTTCACTTTCATATTCCGTACGAAGAAAAATTAGTGAACACTTGTGACGGTAATATAATGGCTACACGTATAATATGTTCGAATAGATAGGTATGGGTGTGCATTGGGCTCAAATCTAGTGTTGTGTCTATGATTGGGCCGTACCCCAACTAATGAATCCGCCCCTTAATTATGGGTATTCGGCAGCCCCTTTGTATTTGGGCTTAAGCTCGTTCCCTTGACCAAATAAATGAACAACCCAATTAGTAATATACATGCATACGTAACCTTGTAGTCTTTATCACAAAAACTCAAATAAAAACCCTTCCTGTTGTGCGACATCCCTAAATGGATGGGCTTGAGCCCATATCGGTTATAACATGAACCGCCCCAAAACTCTAAATTATATGAATATGTATTATGGCTTTTGATTATACTAAACTTAAAACACAAGAAAGGAACCCTACATCCCCTACGTACGCACGGCAACAGGAGACACCCCCTTTTCCTTCCAATCGATTATTTTGAGGTAAACCTCTTTTGACTATTATTGATGCTTGGAATGTGCAGCCAAATAGATAAGGATTCATGTGGTCAGCCATTAGGTTCATAATTGCTTGTGAGATGCTATATTATGTGATTGCATGTGAATTGTCAGGGGATATGAAATTGTTTATGTGTGTGCTATTAGATAAGCATCATTCCATGTTGTCGGCCACTGAACTCATGATTGCATGTGAATAGTCAAGGAATGTGTAATTGTTTATATGGGTGAATGAAATTTATGGTTAGTTATTCGATGAGAATATGTGGTATTGTTATGTGTTGCTAATTTGAATTAACTTGAAACAATAAAGAACTTGAATGCGGCCGGATATTAAGGGCCTGTTGTGGGCCGATGATCATAGCATGTATTAGGGGTTAGGTGGTTTGATGGCTGATTAAATAGGTAGTACCCGGCTGGATTAATGTTTATATATTGACTAGGGGATCGCTAGTAGGTCATGTATGTAATCAGCCGCAACCAATGGTCGTTAATTGATATGAATGTTTATTAAATTAAAGGATGCACTAACATATTATACTCTATGGCATAATCTTGGTAATCTAGAGCTGTGAGTATATAAATTATTAGAATTCGATTTGATGATGATCTTGCTTTATGTGCATATTATGTTTGCGTGACTTTGTTATATATTTGGCTTGATCGTTTATGGCTTGTGGGTCATTAAAGGACTTCTATGATTTTGTTATAATAATACCCACTGTGATGATGTTTATGAAATTTAGATGGCAAATAATTGATCATTTAACACGATGAGGGCATCTTGCTATGAGATTTGGATTAATTGTTGCATGAAATTAGGTTACGGTTATGTTAAGGATGACAGTGAATTAGTCCAGTGAGGGGCAATAGGCTATAACAGGGATGTGTTTGTTTTCGGTTTGGGCTACATAAAACTGAACAACATTCAGTCCTGACACATAAATTGTTTTGGGCTGGAGTAGTTTAAAAAGGGGAACTGGGCACAGTGGGCCGCACCACTGCTGATGAGGTTCTGTTGGGCTCAAACCCAACCGTGTTCAAGTAGGCCCACATGCTATGTGATTATTGTATTTGTAATCTTTATGTTTAAGGTTTGTGAACTGCTAGTGTGATATATGTTCATGCAATGTGAAAATACATAGGGCTCGAACACTTATTATAGTTTATGTAATGATATGTGCCATGCTTGTTCATAATTACATAATAGGGATAGGTGAATTAGATGTGTAAGTAACTGACTTGCATTGAAACTATACTAGGATTGGATTTATCAAACTGTGAACACATACTTTAATCTAACCGAGCAAACCAAGGTGAGTTCACACTTTCTACAAGGCATGGGATTCCCAAGGGTTGGGAATGGGTTAAAAAATTAAAACGGAAACTACATATTCTCCTTGGGTAGGATATGTACGGCCATCCTCCATGGGTAGGATGCCAAGATTAAGCCTCGCGTATTCTCCTTGGGTAGGATACGTACGTTCGTCCTCCTTGGGTAGGACAACAAGATTAAACATACTAGACTAAAACTCTATCATAAGTCCCTCATTTTATATCAACTTAATCGCCGAGGCCGATGGCGGGTGGATCATTAGTTAATAGCGCTATTAGGTTTAATAATGATGATAGACATTGACTTAGGGCACAACTTACTTTCATTAGTAGTCGATATGGTACGGTCTGGTAATTCATATGGGAAGGCCCCACTAATCATTGAGAAGGTTTGGAAAACATGGTTACTGATTAAAACGTGGTGTACAAAACGAATTTACGATTATTGAAACGAAATCAAAACCTAATCAACCAACTGTGAACTCGCTCAACTTTGTTGTTGACACGTTGTTACATGCCTTCAGGCCTTTAGGTGCATAACATTGGAACTTGCTGTCTGGGAAGCTGGAGTGGTCATGGGTCGAGTTACATGGAAACACAACACAAGACTAAGAGCTTTTACATGTGGTTTATAAACACTTAACGAATTAAATATGCTTCCGCTGTAAACTGTGAAATTTTATAACGTTGTAACACTTATTGTTAGTAAATGAAAGTTTTATTTAAATATATTCATGAGTTCAATGTGATTGGTGGCTAAGATCCTGGTATGTCACACACCTCGTGGGGGTTTCCGCACGTGGTATTT
This sequence comes from Helianthus tuberosus, assembly GCA_030545235.1. Lineage (NCBI taxonomy): Eukaryota > Viridiplantae > Streptophyta > Magnoliopsida > Asterales > Asteraceae > Helianthus > Helianthus tuberosus. The sequence goes on from JARYGA010004921.1 coordinate 19,346, forward strand.
TGGGGGTGTGACAGATTGGTATCAGAGCCATTGGTTATAGTGAACTTGGTTTTAAAAAGGGGAAAGACGTTTTTGTAAAACCAGACTATAACCGAACAGTTCATAAAAACGTGAATACGACCATGACACTCAGCTCCAGATTGCAAGGTTCGTCTCTTATATACTCATGGTACTGCATAACTAGTGAACACTTACATATGATATTGCATGTGATTGCACGTTTAGCACAACAGTATGAATTCATGTATTACTTGCATGTGTTATGTAACTGATAGGGTGGTATTTCCCTAAACATTCATGACTTATGCTTCATGATGCTCTTTGGTTGCTACTCGAGTTTGAGGAACCATTTGACATGAGTTAAGAGGAGCTGAGATGAGCTTGCAAATCACAATATTATTGTGGGTGCACACATAATAATAATGTGGGGTGCATGCGAGTCCCAGTGAGGTTTAACAAGTGAAAAAGGGGTTCCGTTCCGTTATTTGATCGATGTGAAACATAACAAACCTATAGGGGTCATAGCAGTGATTGTCCCCTACTCGAACGTGAACTTTTCATTCCTCTCTGGATCCTTTCGAATCTCGATGCTATCGAGTGTTACCTGAACACCCATCTGAACGCCTAGCGAACTGTATAGAATGGTAAGTGCTTGTACAAACATCCCCGAGTTGGATGTTGCAACGACAATGATTGGTCTATATCTTTCCCACCTTTATTCCTTTACTGGAACTTAACATATTGACGCCTTAGATCCCGAAGTGCGATCACTTCTGCAACACTCTCGTGACATATCGTGTATTACTCAGTCAACTTGCAAGAACGATGGACTTCAGCATTTGAACGACCCTAGTTACCAACAATGAACATCAGCGATTTGACTCCAATCGAATCCTTAACCCCCAGCCAGCGACTCATGGGAGTCAACTTTTATGAATTAATTGGGATATAAACGATGACAATCGACCATGGTATGGAACGTGAAACTGCCAGCATAAGGGGTAGCGCCTTAGAACGTGGCACGGAAGATGAAAAGATGGACCCTGTCGATGAAAGATCGTAGAGCTCCGTTTCAAACAACAGCATTGGAGGCAACAATCATGGCAACATCTAGGTACTTGAAATGATAGACTACAGTAAGGAAATAAAAGGTGCCTACAACATGGATTGGCCGTGATTAAGTTAAGAGGGCAACGATCAAAGGAACAACGACAGTACTTGGAATCCTAGTAATGAAAACAGCAACACCAGAAATGATGCTCTTGGAAGGGCATTTAGAATTGGCGTGGGCGACGTCAGGAGTTTAACGACATGGTAGCTAGTATGAGTAGCAATCCACTTCATCTCTGTTCTGTTTGACCCTGATGCTTCTAAGAGTTTGAACCTGTTGTGGAATCGGCTGATGGCAAGACAATGGAAACTTCATATGATTGTTGGGATGCAAACTCGACCTTGTGGGACAAGTGTTCGACATCGACCTTTCTTCTGTTGTTCTTGATGGATGTACCCTGTGAGGAGATGATTCTACGTATCCCTCTCCTTCATGGAGGATTGTTATCTGTTCTAACGCGTTAGAGTGGCGCAATGGTTAGCGTTATTACCCCGCTATGTGGCAACTGTTATAGACGTAAGGTTAGGAATAAGAGGATCGAGGATCCACCAGCTGTTCGTGATTACCCTCCATGTGCTGCCCGAGGAACTTCCAGGATCATCTCTACAACTGTTAGGAAGGAACTCAGTTTGACCTCGCGTCGGAGGCAGTTCTAACTACTCGTACTCTTTACCGTCTTGCACCAGGAAGGTTGCAGGAGCTGTTTAACCAACTACAGGAACTGTCGGGCAGGGTTTTCGCTTTAAGGAGCCCTCGCTATACCCATGAAGATAAGCCTTTTCGTATGTGTACTGATTTTCAAGAACTCAACAAGGTGACAGTCAAGAACCGTTTGCCTCGACCATGTATTGACAACCCGTCGACCAGTTGCGAGGAATAAGCTTCCATTCAAGGATTGGCTGGTGAACGAACTATCATCAGATGGAAGTCCAAGAGGAGAATGCTCTTAGAACAACATGTCGAACGCAATGCAGCCATTTGAACTTTGTACACCATGATTATTGAGTTGATCAACACACCAGCAGCTTCAGGGATCACATGAATCGATCGTATTTGTCGTCGACGTTCTGAATCATGACCAGGAAAAAGGAACACCATGGGTGGCATATGTATCCTATCTCAGCGCTTCTGTGGGAGGAGCCATTACGTGCGAAGTCAGCAATTCCTTGGTTTCGCTAGATATTATCGCAGCTTACCCACAAGATTTTTTCGAAGGTCGCACAGCTTAAATATCCTTAGCACAGTAGGGTGCTGTGTTCGTGAAAGATGAAACAGGAGGACGTCTTCTCAGCTTTTTCATTCAACTCTGCAATGCACTGAGCATCGTCTTTACCCGAGGGTGCGGGTGATTTAGTGGTATACCATGATGGTCTGAATCAGAGTCTCAGTTACACACCAATGCAACATTAGAATGTGATGACCTACGTAATGAAATCACGAAGAGGAACTGGACGACATATAACCTGTTGTGGGAACCGTGGTTCTCAGATGTAAATTGGAGGCATTACTTGGACGGTACCAAATGCATCATCTAGACCGATCACAAGGGCCTCCCGTGTATCGATGTTTGAAAGAGATAAAGCATGCAATGACATCGCTGGATGGAACTTCTGAATGAGTACGACTGAGAAACCTGAACACACACGAGCTCTGCAGCTCCCTATCGACTCTAACTTACCTGATCAGACTCGCTCTACTCAAACTGGAGTACTGAAGGAAGAGGATTTTCAAGTCAAACCCATGCGGGGCATGGAAAAGCAACCTTTGACCGGTCAAACGATGCTCGTTACCTCATGGAACGAATGTGGGTCTCATTTTGCGGCAACTGTAGGGAACTCGTGCTGAGCAAAGCACACCGGCCTCGATATTCTAGACGTCTGGGTTTGGATGAGAGACATTAGGACTTATAAACTTTGCACTGGTAATCGGGCATGAAGGCCCACCTAGCTAGGTATGGGAATGATGTTTGACTTGTGGGAAAGTCAAGGCGAAGTATTAGCAATCAGAAACATCTATATGGAAAGCGAAAAACAGACTGCCATGGATTTGGTCGCTAGTCTACTTACAACTCGAAACGGAAACGATATCACCTGGATGATCGTTGATTGTCTCACGTAACCAGCACACTTTCTAGCCATCAAGGAAACGGATAAGTTTTCTAAACTTGTAGTCATCTATCTGAAAGAAGTGGTTGCTAGGCACGGGGTGCCAACCTCCATTATCTCGGATAGCGACCAACGATTTGCATCTGATTTGTGGCAAGCGATGCATAAATCCTTTGGCTCACGTTTAGACACGAGCACATCACATCATCCATAGACAGATGGACAGACTGAACGCACCATCCAAACTCTTGAAGACATGCTTCGAGCATATGTAATCGACTTTGGCAACTGCTGGGAAAGACACCTCCCTTTAGTGGAGTTCTCGTATGACAACAGTTACCACACCAGCACTCAGGCTGCTCCATTTGAGGCATTGTACGGGCGTAAGTTCCGATCACCTCTTTGTTGGGCAGAGGTTTGCGACAGCCAAATCACTGGCCCAGAACTCGTCGTAGACAACCGAGAAGATTGCTCAGATACGACAACGAATGGCGGCAGCTCGTGGCCGTCAGAAAAGTTGTGCTGATAAACACAGGAAACCACTCGAGTCCCAGGGTGGGGATCGAGTACTACTTAAATTCTCACCTTGGAAAGGTGTAGTTCGTTTTGTTATATGAGGCAAACTCAACCAGCGATATGTTGGACCTTTCGAAATCGCGAAGAGAAGTGGCAAGTTGGCCTCCAGATTGAATCTACCTGAAGAACTCAGTGGAGTTCACAACATATTTCAAGTGTCGAATCTGAATAAGTGTCTGTCAGATGAAACCATCATAGTTCCTTTCAAGGAGCTCATCATCGATGATCAGTTGCGTTTTGTCAAAGAACCAGTGGAAATCTTGGACCGGGAGGTCAAGATTCTCAAACGCACCAGAATACCTCTTGTTCGAGTTCGTTGGAACTCCTGTCGTGGCTCAGAGTTTACCTGGGAACGAGAAGGCCAAATGAAACACCAGTATCCCCAGTTGTTCAAGATAAGTGCAACCACTACTGAGACTGAAGCTGCTGCTAAATTTCGGGACGAAATTCCAAACCAACGGGGGGATGATGTGACACCCCAGGAAAACCAGGAAAAAACACGCAACATAACTAGCTTCCTCAGTAACTACGTGCTAAATTTCAGGACGAAATTTCTTTCAAGATGGGGATGATGTGACAACCCAAACTTTAAGGTCAGTATCTTTTCGTCACGTGGTTCTGTTTCTTGTGATTTTCTCTTTCATATTCCGTACGAAGAAAAATTAGTGAACACTTGTGACGGTAATATAATGGCTACACGTACAATATGTTTGAGTAGATAGGTATGGGTGTGCATTGGGCCCGAATCTAGTGTGGTGTCTATGATTGGGCCGTACCCCAACTAATGAATTCGCCCCTTAATTATGGGTATTTGGCAGCCCCTTTGTATTAGGACTTAAGCTCGTTCCCTTGACCAAATAAATGAACAACCCAATTAGTAATATACATGCATACGTAACCTTGTAGTCTTTATCACAAAAACTCAAATAAAAACCCTTCCAGTTGTGCGACATCCCTAAATGGATGGGCTTAAGCCCATCTCGGTTATAACATGAACCGCCCCAAAACTCTCAATTATATGAATATGTATTATGGCTTTTGATTAGACTAAACTTAAAACACAAGAAAGGAACCCTACATCCCCTACGTACGCACGGGAACAGGAGACACCCCCCTTTTCATTCCAATCGATTATTTTGAGGTAAACCTCTTTTGAATATTATTGATGTTTGGAATGTGCAGCCAAATAGATAAGGATTCATGTGGTCAGCCATTAAGTTCATAATTGCATGTGAGATGTTATATTATGTGATTGCATGTGAATTGTCAGGGGATATGAAATTGTTTATATGTGTGCTATTAGATAAGCATCATTCCATGTTGTCGGCCACTGTACTCATGATTGCATGTGAATAGTCAAGGAATATGTAATTGTTTATATGGGTGAATGAAATTGATGGTTAGTTATTCGATGAGAATATGTGGTATTGTTATGAGTTGCTAATTTGAATTAACTTGAAACAATAAAGAACTTGAATGCGGTCGGATATTAAGGGCCTGTTGTGGGCCGATGATCATAGCATGTATTAGGGGTTAGGTGGTTTGATGGCTGATTAAATAGGTAGTACCCGGCTGGATTAATGTTTATATATCGACTAGGGGATCGCTAGTAGGTCATGTATGTAATCAGCCGCAACCAATGGTCGTTAATTTATATGAATGTTTATTAAATTAAAGGATGAACTAACATATTATACTCTATGGCATATTCTTGGTAATCTAGAGCTGTGAGTATATAAATTATTAGAATTCGATTTGATGATGATCTTGCTTTATGTGCATATTATGTTTGCGTGACTTTGTTATATATTTGGGTTGATCGTTTATGGCTTATGGGTCATTAAAGGACTTCTATGATTTTGATATAATAATAACCACTGTGATGATGTTTATGAAATTTAGATGGCAAATAATTGATCATTTAACACGATGAGGGCATCTTGCTATGAGATTTGGATTAATTGTTGCATGAAATTAGGTTACGGTTATGTTAAGGATGACAGTGAATTAGTCCAGTGAGGGGCAATAGGCTATAATAGGGATGGGTTTGTTTTCGGTTTGGGCTACATAAAACTGAACAACATTTAGTCCTGACACATAAATTGTTTTGGGCCGGAGTAGTTTAAAAAGGGGAACTGGGCACAGTGGGCCGCACCACTGCTGATGAGGTTCTGTTGGGCTCAAACCCAACCGTGTTCAAGTAGGCCCACATGCTATGTGATTATTGTATTTGTAATCTTTATGTTTAAGGTTTGTGAACTGTTAGTGTGATATATGTTCATGCAATGTGAAAATACATAAGGCTCGAACACTTATTATAGTTTGTGTAATGATATGTGCCATGTTTGTTCATAATTACATAATAGGGATAGGTGAATTATGTGTGTAAGTAACTGACTAGCATTGAAACTATACTAGGATTGGATTTATCAAACTGTGAACACATACTTTAATCTAACCGAGCAAACCAAGGTGAGTTCACACTTTCTACAAGGCATGGGATTCCCAAGGGTTGGGAATGGGTTAAAGAATTAAAATGAAAACTACATATTCTCCTTGGGTAGGATATGTACAGCCATCTTCCATTGGTAGGATGCCAAGATTAAACGTCGCGTATTCTCCTTGGGTAGGATACGTACGTTCGTCCTCCTTGGGTAGGACAACAAGATTAAACATACTAGACCAAAACTCTATCATAAGTCCCTCATTTTATATCGACTTAATCGCCGAGGCCGATGGCGAGCGGGTCATTAGTTGATTGCGCTATTAGGTTTAACAAACCTCACACCATGTCATTCGAACGGGCGTGTAGTAATGGACTAAGGCAAAGGGTCAATGATGATAGACATTGACTTAGGGCACAACTTACTTTCGTTAGTAGTCAATATGGTACGGTCTGGTAATTCAGATGGGAAGCCCCCACTAATCATTGAGAAGGTTTGGGAAACAGGGTTACTGATTAAAACATGGTGTACAAAACGAACTTACGATTATTGAAATGAAATCAAAACCTAATCAACCAACTGTGAACTCTCTCAACTTTTTTGTTGACTCGTTGTTACATGCCTTGTAGGCCTTTAGGTGCATAACATTGGAACTTGTTGTCTAGGAAGCTGGAGTGGTCATGGGTCGAGTTACATGGGAAGCTGGAGTGGTCATGCTTCCGCTGTAAACTGTGAAATTTTGTAACGTTGTAACACTTATTGTTAATAAATGAAAGTTTTATTTAAATATATTTATGAGTTCAATGTGATTGGTGGCTAAGATCCTGGTATGTCACACGCCTCGCGGGGGTTTTTGCACGTGGTATTTTGGGGGTGTGACATTCACCGTAAGAACTCGATTGAGCGTGTAACATGCCGTGGCAACCGCTTCGCTCCAAAAATATACCGGTAATTTCGAATCTGCTAACATGGTGCGAGCCGTTTCGATCAACGTACGATACTTTCGTTCTACGACACCATTTTGTTGAGGAGTATACGGTGCGCTGAATTCATGAAGAATTCCTTTATCGTTGCAGAATTCGAGCATACTGTTGTTCTTGAATTCCATGCCATTGTCGCTTTGAGTACGTCTAATCGGCAGTTTGTAGAGATTTTCCATCTTTCTGAATAGCCTCATCAAATAATCAAACGTTTCATCTTTGCTCTCTAGAAACAACACCCAATAAAATCTTGTAAAGTCGTCAGTCACAACTAAATAATATAGATCTCCACTTAAGCTTTTCACATTTACCGATCCGAAAAGATCCATATGGAGTCTTTCGAGCGGTAATCTGATGGAGTTCAAGAGCTTTTTCGGGTGCGATTTCTTCGTCTGCTTCCCTTTCTTGCATTCAATACAGTCATCGTTAAGATGGAAGCTTTTAAAATTAACACCTTCTACAAGATCATTATGAACTAAAAAGTTCATCTTTCTCATGTGAATATGCCCCATTTTACGATGCCTCATGATGGATTCTTTCTCAGTCGCCTTCGTCTTACTCACAAAGCATTGAGCCTTTTTATCTGTAGTTGTTGCAATGCCCATGTCTAGTATATAGAGATTGTTTTCACGAGGAGCGAAAATCAACACAATTTCTTCAGGTATCTTAAACCCTGGTTTAAGAATCAGACATTCATCTTTTGTAAAATGAACAATGAATGAGTTATCACAAATCCGGGAGATGCTCAACAGATTGTTTTCAAACTCAGCAATGTAATTCACTTTTTCGAATGTTATGACTCCGTTAGTAAGTATTCCTTCTCCAACAATTCTTCCACCTTGAGTTCCAGCAAGCCCGACATAACCTCCATTGATAGATTTGACGTCGTACATCAGTGCTAACATCCCTGTCATGTGCCTTGAGGCGCCGCTATCCATTATCCATTTAGAAATGATAAACCTTGGAAGCCCCTACACACATCAAAAGACATTTACTTAAACAACGATACCCAAGATTTTTCAACATTTGGTATACTACCAAAGACAATATGATTAGCTACTACGTCAACTTTTGGAATGTTAAAAACAACATTTGGAACATCAGATTCTGGTTTTGATTTTAGAGCTCCTTCCTTGATCGGTGGGAATTCTTCAATCAACTTATCCAACTCAAACTCAATTTTCTCATTACTGGTGGCAAAAATTTATGGTTTAGATTTTAAAACATCTTCCATTTTCTTTTCCTCAAAAGATTGTTTAGGTTTCTCCACCCATGATTGACTTTGGGAAGTCTTTGTTTTAGGATAAACCTTTGAAGTCTTTTGTGATTTTGAAGATTCACAAATTTCAAAAGTTGATTTTGGTTTGTCCTCTGACTTCAATGATTCACCGCTTTTAAGAATACGCACGGGGGATACCATAGGTGATTTTCCCTTAACATCATTTGAAATCTTTGGTTTTGGTTTTTGGAAAACTGGTTTTATTATCTTTTTGACACATTATTTGGCCATGTGACCAATTTCATTGCATCGATAACAGATTCTTTTGTCATATTCAACAAAAGTGGATCTGTTGGTCTCGTCTCTTATCTTTTTTGCTGCAATAAAATCGTCAATTGCTTGCTTACAAAAAATATAATCCTTTTCGACTTCTGTATTGTTACCAGCGACAAACACTTCACTCAATTTTTCTTTTGGCTTAACATATTTCTTATCCATTTTCTTCTCAAAACCAAGACCTTTTTTTTTTGTAATTATTACCATGTCTCTTGTTATTACCATTGTTACCTACCCTTTCATTTTTCTTTCCCGGGTTGTTTGTCAATTGTTGTTTAACAAAAGATTTTTTCGGTTTTGATAGAAACGAATTGTTGTTAACTTCTGAAATATCAATTTCCACAAGTTTAAAAACTTTTTCAACCTTTTCCAGGTTCGCATTCTGAATCGGGTACTCAAAATCAGTATACAGTTTGTCAGTTCCGGTCATCGTGTAAACCACAATGATTGGATCGTCATCCAAAACTTTATCTGACTTTGGGATAAACCTATCAAGAAAGTTTCTGTCATCTTCAGAATCTGAACTGGAATTCTCAAAATGAGTTTTAACCATTCCGAATTCAGTGTTATCACTCTCTTCATCCAACACTTGGTCTACAACTGTTTTAACCAGTTGTGACTCGTTGTCGGTGTCAGACGGGGAAAATGTAACATCTATGTTTTCCGGTAACTCATTCTCTTCTGTTCTCAGTTTGAGATTCAATGCCTCCTCCACCCCGTCTGGATATTTCTGAGTATAATGATACCACATTGGGGGTGGAACATTTTTTTAAATCAGTTTGTTGAGGAACAATCTGATCAATCATATATGACGATGAAAGATAACTGATCAACTTTTTGTCCACTCTTTCTGTCTCAATGCGCATTAGTTCAAGTTCCTTCTTTAAAGATGCGATTGTGTCCAGATGAATGTTAATCACCATTTGCTTATCCATGACCGTAGCTTTGAGAAAATTAGCAATTTTATCATTTTCTTTACTCTCAGTGTGAATTGCTTTAATTGATCGTGACAAAGTGTCATAAGCTTCTTTAACATCATTAAAATCAAATTTTAATTTGTCGTGAAACTTTTTAAACCTTTGAAACTGTTTGTCTTTTTCAAGACAATCTATGCATGGTTTTAAACAGTTTTCGCATGGCTTTCAAGAATTGGATCAACTTTTTCAAAAGCATTTTCTTGTTTGTCATTTTTACTTTCCGATTTACCAAACTCTCCGGAATCTGACTCAGGTTTCTCTCCGGATTCGGACTTCATATTTTCTGATTTGTCATCGGACTCGGACTTCACTTTTTCTGATTTGTCATCGGACTCGGACTTCACATTTGACTCCTATTCAACTGACACTGACTCTTGAGTTGCATCTTTGGTCTCATTGTTATCAGAAGGTGTTTTAGTTTGTTCTACCTCTTGTAGCTTGACCATAAGAGCTTTGTCTGCTATTTATTTCAAAGTCTCTTCATTCATTTCCTTTGAGACATCAATAATCTCTTGAACCGGAGTTTGTTCAACTTCGTACTATAGGCAAAAACCCGTAGTCGGTTCACTAAAGAAACCTGCAAAAGAATCAAACACATTAGCTGGCATTATAGATTTTAATGCATTAGCAATAACCTCTTGTTCAAACTGATAATAGTTGACCGCTGATGCTGCCTCTTCTAGATCTGCAAGACTTTCTTCATTCACCACTTCACTCACTTCTTCAACTTCAGTAATTTCAACCATCATTGCAAGACCACCTCCTGGAATGTACTTATCCCAACTGAAGCCTTCTGGAATCTTTTCGTCATCTTGATTCACCAAAAGAGCTTTTTCTGTTTGTTTGGATGGACTATTCTCAATTTGAGATCGTGGATTGAATGGTTGTTGACTGTTTTTATGATAGATGGCCTGTCGGTAATAATCGTTGGCGAATGGAGTCTGGTGATTATTAACTTCTCTATTCGGACATTCGCGTTTGAAGTGCCCCTTCGCTTTACACTTGAAGCATGTCACCTTCGATTTGTCGAATCCAAGTTTAGGATCAGGACCTGCGAGACTGCTTCTTCCGGTAATTTCCATGAACCTCTGAGCTCTTCTCACAATGCTCGCCATACCCCATTTTATGACGATGAGTTCAAGTTCCTCTGGATCAATTTGATCGTAATCTTCTTTAGTCATGTCTGGATTACCAATTCGTCCGGCTACTAGACTCTCGTAAGACTCAAGTACGGAAGCTAGAAGTGCTATATGTTGTTTTGCGGCTGTCTTAGTAAAATCTTGACCCTTTTTTATCTTAACAGCGATATTGCATAGTATCCCATGACTATAACTCTGATTGTTCGAACCTGAAGAACTTTGAGAAGAAACCTGTTCTTGAAAATTTTGAACCTTACGATTCGGTTCGTAATTTGGAAATGGTGAAACATTGTTGTTAGGCATGCTTTGAGGTACTCCCGATGAAGAATCTGCACTGAATGTCGTTTGAATCTTTGGACTCGGAGTAGATGTGGCAGATGAGCTTCCTTTGTAATAAAGTTGAACATCTTGTTGTACATTTGCATATTTCATTTTACTCATCTTCCGAAGTTCAAGCTCGTGAGCTTCAATTCTTTCAATAAACGTACTCAAATTGAAACCCACGTATTCCAAGTTGTTCTTCAACACCAATAAGAACGTACCCCACTCTTCTTGTGGTAGTGCGTCAGCCAACTTATCAACCCACTCTTTGTCTATTTTATCTATACTCAAACGTTTCATCTCCACTACCAAGTGACAATACCTCTCAATTAACTCTTTCATTGATTCTCCACTGATAGCAGTAAATATGTCGAATTCTTTTTTCAGTAGTGCCATTTTGCTTTTGATTATTTAAACACTCCCAAGAAATTTCATTTTAACAGCATTCCAAATAGATTGCGCGTCACCCTGATGCTGTAACAATGCCAAAATGTCTTCCTTAATTTCCTGTTGCAATATACTGACCATCTTCTTCTCGGCTTTAAAGTGTTCTTGTTCAGCCGGAGTTAACGTGTTAAGTGTTTTCGGAAGAACAGCATCATTCGTAGGAACAACATATTTTCTTTCAACCTTTAGCCAGCATTCGAGGTGATTTGCCTGAACCCATGTTCGAAATCTATCCTGCCACCCCGAATAATCTTTAATGTTGAGCAGTTTCGGTGGTTTTTGCATGGTTCCTAGCTCGTTCTCCATATTCACATTCTGGGCTATACTTGCTGTAGTTTGAGCTGTCATACCTCCTCCGAAAAATGCATTGTAAAACTCTTGATTGTGCATTTTATACTTTGAAAAATGTTTCGAAAAATTTCTAAGTTTTGAAAAATTTTAGTTTCAAGCGACCTGACTTCCAAACGATCTGGACTTTCAGACTTTCAAACGACCTGGACTGTTTCAAACTATCTGAACTTCACTTTCAACCACACCGTATGAACTTGTGCACAAATGTTAAACGACCTGAAGTGATAATCCAAGTGACCTGGATAATTTCAAACCGTGTGACCTGATTATAGTCTCTCAAACGACCTGATTCATCAATACAATCATGCACACCGATACAAAATATCAACTATTTAGAATAAATGGCCGACAAAGAAACTCAAATCTTCATCCTATTTGACCGATCAAACTGTTGACATGCAATTTCAATCAGCGCACATGCAAACAGACAATTAACAATTAAACATCACATGCAACAATCTAATATGGCCGACATTCCGTTTATCAATTCACATGCAAAAATTTTGAATTAATGACTGACAATTATTAAAAGCTCACATGCATAGCACTTTATCTAATGCAGCTGATTTCTTGATTAATGAACTAACAAATGAAACACTTAATGGCCGACAATTGATGACAGTCAAAAGCAATCAATCAGCTTTTATCATGTAACTCGATTAAAAACACAAATGAAATTCTTGATATTATCACTTAAATTCTTATATACCTAAAAAGTGATTAGACCGATTAGCATGAATTTATCTATTCACGTGATGACTGATGTATAATGATTGAGCCGATAACAATTATTCAGTCAAAACACATGGGTCGGTGATTTGTTTCACATGCAAACTCGATTTCAAACAACCTAAACAGTCCAATCCGTGCGAAGTGAGGTCAAATTGTGCGAAGTGAAGTCAAACCATGCGAAGTGAAGTCAAACCGTGCGACGGGAAGTCAAACCGTGTGAACTGGACTCAGTTCGTACGAGCTGAAAGATGATTTCACATGATCTAGAGACATTTCACACGATCTAGAGATATTTCACATGATCTGGACATCATTTTCATACGATTTGGATAGAATTGACATTTTAGATCAGTCTTAGTGTGATTTATGGTCTAAAACTTTGTATGATTGATTAAAATAATGTTTCACACACAATATCCAAAATTCAGTCCATTTTATCCGTGAATTCGTCCGAAAATCCAAGAAAGAGTAGAAGAATATGATTCTAAACCATTCAAAACACTGATATCAACTGATTTGACTCATCCTGAGCTCTAATACCACTTGTAGGATCGAAGAATCGTCCAATACGAGTCAATCTGAGTCAAATCTGAGTCTTTAGAAAGGCGGAATCAGACTAGAAACCTTCAATCTGAGTCTCTAGAAAAGTCACTTTAAACATGTTTTCCATTCATATAAAACGTTTTCGTACAGAGAGAATTCGTCAGCACTTCGTGGCAAGATTCTCTGGAAAGTTCTAAATGAAAAACACAACAAGCCTATATATAGGCCCACCAGGTCGCACGAGTTAACATACCCACTTCGCACGAACTGGCAACTCCAGTTCGTGCGACTTGACATATTCAGGTCGTGCGACTTGGATATTACACACAAACTTAACTTTGAACACAAACGACACGACACAGACTGATGACGTAGGCGATAGACATTATGAACTAATAGTCTACCTCTTGGACAAAGCTCTATATGGATTGCATCAGGCCTTGAGAGCCCGGTATGAGACGCTCTCTCAGCATTTGCTTTCCAACGGCTTTATTTGAGGAAAGGTGGATGCTACTCTTTTCATAATGGTTGTCGCTGGACATCTGCTGATTGTTCAAATATATGTTGATGACATAATCTTCGGGTCAACGAACGAGGAACTCTGCAAAGAATTCGAACAAGTGATGAAGCAGAAGTTCGAGATGTCGTCGATGGGTGAGATGAAGTTTTTCCTTGGGCTACAAGTCGATCAGATGCCAGAGGGAACCTTCATACATCAAACAAAGTACGTCCACGACATTCTGGAGAAATTTGGGATGTCCGAGATTACAACTATGTCCTCCCCATTAGCAACTAATCACGGTATCAACCCTGATCTCACCGGAGAGAAGGATGACGAGACGCTATACCGTTCAATGATTGGTTCGCTGATGTATCTTACAGCATCTCGTCCCGACATTATGTACCCGACCTGCCTCACAGTCCGTTATCAGTCAAGTCCTAGATCGTCACACGTGGTTATCGTCAAGAGGATTCTACGCTACCTGAGAGGAACCCGAAGCCTGGGGTTGTGGTATCCCAAAGAAGGTGATTTCAAGCTCGAAGGCTACTCTGACTCAGATTTCGGATGCTGCAAGCTCAATTCAAAGTCTACTACAGAAGGATGCCAGTTTTTCGGACCACGTCTGGTGACTTGGCAATGTAAGAAGCATACGACCGTTTCTCTTTTGACGTGTGAAGTAGAATACGTGTCAGCAAGCAGCTGCTGCTCTCAAATTCTATGGATCCAATAGCAAATGCGGGATTACGGTTTGCAATTCCTTACTACTTCTATCTATGTAGATAATGAGGCATCAATCAACATAACAAAAAACCCGGCACATCACGCTAAAACTAAACACATAGAAATTCGATATCACTTCATCCGTGATTGCTACGAGAAGAAGTTAATTCGAATTGAAAAGATCCACACCGATGAACAAAAGGCAGATTTACATTCTAAACCATTTGATATGTCACGTTTTGAATACTTATTAAAACTGAATGGTATGAAACTTTTTTCGTTAGGGGGAGATAGTCTTTTTTAGAAAACCACAACAGAGGACGTCGAGAAGTAATCTGCTAAAAAATGAGAAAATACAAAAATAATAGAAAATTTGCATAAATACTAAAAAATAGAAAACCCAAAAAGAGTTTGTGTAAAAAGAGGAAATGATAGTACATCCGCTAGACTGTCACGATACGCTAAAGAATTGGAATGTTTAAAAAGGCGTTAAACGGTCTTAGTGATGATATGTCGATAGGTTTTTGCACATTTAGTAGTCTTTTTCGGGATATGAACCTAAAAATTCATATCTTGCTTATTTCATGGGGAACATCTCTCGGATATATAGGTAACCCCTGAAATCTTGTTTGAAAGATTACCTATTTCTGAGATACTAGGTCTATATACTTAGTGATATCTGTGGTATTGTACCTAGTCGTAAGAAGCATACGATAATGTGGAAACAATGACCTAGTTGTCGTATAATGCCTTATGCGCTTTAAAAACTTAAAGCCTCCCCTCAGCATAAAAATTGATGAATATCGAAAGATGTGAATCAAGTGCTGTTCTAAACAGAAGATCCCTAAGTGGGACACACCACAAAGTCGAGCAATCATCTCTCTGTCTGAATGGAAGTTCTAACCTGAGCTTTCATGGTCTCGCACTACCCTAAAACAGATATCAGTATAGTATATTCACCTGTAAGACTGAATATGGGGAATCTGGATACGAGAGTATATTCTGAGGTGGGACACGCGAATAAGTTAAGTTCTTAAAACACGTAATCCGTACCCTGAATTAGTTGAAATATGTGTGAGAATTTAAGTGGATCCGTAGTTGATATGATCCTCTGACACGCTCAACAAAAATATGTTTGTAAATAGTTTATTGCATTTCATTTCAGATTTATTCCCAAAAGGATTTTCAGTTTGTTTTAACATAAACTTTCTTGAAATCCAAAAAGATTTTATTTCTGCTTTAGTTTAGACAAACCATGGTGGAAAGCTGAACTTCGGAATCTCAGAAGCGAAGCAGAAAGGTTTTGGCTGAACAACTGGGTTGGGAGCTAATCAAAATGTTTAAAGTTTTCAAAAGACAAACAAGTTCATTAATTTGACGCTTGTACATTTTTCAGAAAAAGTTGAAAAAGTTTGAACAAAATATCAGTCGGTTCGTATTGGGTCAACCAAGGTCATTAACTTGGACTTGGTAGGAAAATTGAGTAACCAGGGTCATTAACTTGGACTTGGATACTTGAGTGGATGTCTAAAACTGACCAAAACTGACCAAAACTGATAAAATTTGAGAAAATAGAAAAAAATAAAATTTGTGAAAATGTTAAATGGCACGAAGGACCATCCGGGTGGTGGTCAGACAATATATAAGTGTCAACAGATTGGTCAATGTCATTCGTTCAAATTGTCTTCCATCTCACGCACACTTTTTCTCTCAACTGTGCTTGTTTCATTGATCACATTCTTGCCATTCCAAACACATAGGATTGTTGGTGTACTCGTCATTCACTATGGGAGAGGTAAATTTCTCAATTTTCACCGTTAAACTTGAAGAAATTGATGTTTGTTTGGTTCGGACGGTGCCGATATAGTTTTTCTTTAAATCTAGGCTTGATTGGGCTTTGTTTATACAAATTGAACATAGATCTAGATTAATCGGCCTTAGATTGATAGATTCACCGTTCCAATTTCATGATAAACTTCCTGGATTTGAACTTAGATTGAATTGTAGGTGTCGGCTGCTGAAGTGCTTTTTATCAAATTAAACCCAATCTAGAGACTTTTGGTAGAAATTGAACATAGGGTTTTGATTATCGGCAAGTTCTTTGAGAGAATATGTGTTCAATTTTGAAATATCATGACAAATTTTGATCTTGATTTGATGATATTCAAACTGTTCTTATTGCTTTGATTGAATGACAATCCGATCAGATGACCATCCGATCGGACGGCCATCCGATCGGACGGCCATCCGATCCATTACATATCATTGTTTGAATAATTCAAGTGTTTGTATCATTGAGTGTTGTTGTTGATTGGTTAAATGTTTTTCATGTTTGATCAAATGGTAATCAGATCGGATGACCATCCGATCGGAGGACCATCCGATCGGAGGACCATCCGATCTTTGAATGATCTTTAAAGCTTAACTGTTCGTCATACTTGATCGAATGATCATTCGATCGGATGACCATCCGATCCAATTACACTTTCATGTTGATATCATTCCTTGTAAACTGAATTGTTTCACTCGAATGCTCATCCGATCGGATGACCATCCGATCCACAACAACACATATCTTGAAACTTATGAGCTTTATAGAACAATCTCATCCGATCGGATGGCCATTCGTTCATTTAGTACTAAGCACTGTGTAAGAGTGAAAAGTGTTAGAAAATTTTTCAAAATCTTAAAACTTTTCACTTTGTACTTTGTGTATCGAAATGTGTGTGTACTCTAACGATGATATTTTTGGAGGCAAGAGCATCTGACTTTCATCCTAGTCACAACATTTACTGAATTCTGAATGAGAATTATCCAAACATGGAGTCGTTTAAAGAAAGAGTACCATTTCTAAAAGAAAGCAGGATTTGTAAGGCGTTAACAGAGAAACATAAATGTTACGAATCACACGTTAGAACATTCTAGAGTTCTGTAAGATATGAAGAGAAAGAAAAGACGATCTATTCAGTTGTCAGGACGAAAGATGAAAAGAAAAAGCATATTAATTTAGAAGTTAAGTTCACTGTTGATGATATGAGGAGGGTGTTAGATTTGAAAGATAATGACAATGATCCAATCATTATCCCAGAATGACTAAGCAAAGGTTTTTGGTTTCGAATGGGATACACAGGACAGGTTAATGATAAAGGTTACATTAAGTCGAGGTTTTGCAGGCCGTACAAGTTCATGGTGCATTGTGTGATTCATGCTTTGTCACACAGGAAAGGAGCTTATGATGAGACATCTGATTATATCATGAACATCATAGCTTATTTGGTGCTGAACAGACCTTATAATATCTCACAGGTGATCTTTAATCACATGGTAGATAACATTAGAAGCGAGAAGTACATTATGTACCCCAGGTTCATCCAAATGTTATTAGACGATCAAGTTCCTAATTTGCCAAAAGATCCAAAAGATGAGCTTAAGTTACACCATATGGATAGTGAAATTTTAAAGAGGTTGGATAAGTATAAAGGATTGAAGCCTGAGAAGGAGCCAAGATATAAAGGAAAGTTTTGAAAGATTAAGAAGGCGAACTATGTGGCACCTGAAGGAGATCAACGGAGGCATGCAGAGAGTAATTCTGAAGATGAAACAAATTGCTTAAGGGACATGGTGGAAAAGAAGTTAAGATTTTGGTATGAAAAGGATGAAAAGAAGAGAAAGAGAACACGGAAGATTTCACCGAAAGTGACTACTCCGAAAGTAGTAATTAAGGGTAAAGTTGGAAAGCAGGATTCACAAGAAAGGTTGGTAGATCATTCTTTGGAATATGATACTAATAAGTGTTATTATTTGTTTTGCAGAAATAGAGAAAAAGAAATCTCCACCAAGGTCGATAGACGATCCTGTTATTCCTCCTACAGATTTAATCCAAGAAGGTGTTGATCTCTTAAATGAGTCGTTAGAAGATTATTTGAAGCGATCAAAGGCTACAGGTGCTCAAGGTGCTAATATTGAAAAAAGAAGCAGCAAATGTTGAAGCTGAAGGTGTAAATGAGACATTAGTTGAAGGATTGGTGCACAGTGATTAAAGCACCACTGAAAGTGATGAATTTGATCCTACAAAGATTGCTCCAACGTCATATGTGAGCGGCAAACAAAAGTTGAGGAAATCTCCTAAGAAAAAGAAGGATTCTGATGAAAAAGACTCTACATATGTGCCAAAACCGAAAGAGAAAAAGAAAGTTATTAGAAAGTGAAAAGCTCATCCATCAGGAGTTGTACCTAGAAGTGTTAGAGCTAAAAATGGATCAACAGCAACTCCTGAAGTAGAAACAGCTATTCAAGAGATAGAAAAAGCTCAAAGTGTTCTAGAAGTTGAAAAGAATGTTGAAGTTGAGAAAGTTAATGTGAAGGATCAAGATGTACAAGTAGAAGTAGAGTTTATGGGAGAAAGAAAGTCTATACCTCCTGCATCATCGATCAATCCAACAATACATATTCATGACGATCATGAGAAAACTCCTAAAGAACAACCAAAGAAAACTGAAGATCCGTCATCTGCTAAGAAAGTCACTACTTCAAGTTCTAGTCACGAATTTCCAAAGGTTATTGGTGAATATCCAGAAGATCTTCCAGAAGGTGATTATGATATATTCAATGAAGGGAAGATTAACGTTCTGATAAAGAAAGTTAGTGTTCATGAGAAAGCAAAGGCCAAAGCTGAAGCAGAATGTGAAGAAACAAAAGAAAAGCTTGAAGCAGTTAAAGCTGAAAACGTTGCTTTGAAAAACGATCTTGAGGATCATCCTAAAGTAATTGATCAACTGTCAGAAGATCTTGAAGAACATGCTAAAGTGATTGATCGAATTACAGAAGAGTTTGAAGAGGTAAATGCTAAGTACATAACTGTTAGTGAAGCTAACAAGATGTTTCACGACATGTTAGGTGAATTCCATGCATCTATTTCAAGTGAAAATGAAGTGTTAAGGAAGGAAGTTGAAGCTTTAAGGGCTGATAAAGTGGTGAAGGATGAACAGTTGAACATGCTTTACACTGTTATTGAACACAAGCTTGGATTCAATGTTCAAGCTGTGTATAATGAGATTGAAGTTCAAAGGGTTCAAGCGCGTAGAGTTGAAAGAGAGAAACAGATGGCCGAAGAAGCAAAAGAGAAAAGAAAAGGTTTGGTGATTGACATAGAGGAGATACTTGGATCCTCAAGCCAACCTGAAGTTGAAATGAAAGATGCTGAAGATGTTGATAATTCACTTACTCTTGTTCCAGTTAGTGATGTAAAAGACGTAACTCTTGAAGAGATAAAGCTGAATAGAAGAAAGATAATTGAGAAACGTCATGAAGAAGAAAAGGATAAGGAAGAAGAGGATGAGGAGTTGAAGGAGTTGTTTGAAACGATTGATAACTATGATGGTGATGATGATGAAGATGATCAAGGAGCTACATGATTGATAATAGTGAAGTATTCGGGTCCTAATATTCTTGAAGACTTCTTGAACAATGAAATCAATGAGCAATAGGAGTATCAACATCAAGAAGC
This sequence comes from Helianthus tuberosus, assembly GCA_030545235.1. NCBI lineage: Eukaryota > Viridiplantae > Streptophyta > Magnoliopsida > Asterales > Asteraceae > Helianthus > Helianthus tuberosus. The sequence continues at coordinate 39,355 of JARYGA010004921.1, forward strand.
GTCTTCTTCTTCTAAACAACATGCTGGTGATCAGGTATTCCTCACAATTCCTAAAGTCGTTTATTTACATTCTGAGGTTGAGGGGGAGTTAAAGGAGAATAGAACGAGAGAATCTATGTTAGAGGAGTTGGGTATAGAAGTTGGAAAGTTCAAGTTCGATATTGAAGATGAAATTCCTCCAACACCTGAAAGAGAATATTCTTTCAAATTCGTAAATGAAGCTAATAATTTCAAAGATGTGATTATTAAAGAAGATACTGATCTGTCTGAAGAAGATATTCCATTCCACTATTCTGGTGCTGATGACACTTTCCCAACGTTCAATGAATTATTCAAGTCTCACAATGAAGATGAGGTGAGGAGGAAAGTAGTGGAAAGGATCTCTACTGAAGGAGTTCCTGAAATTGTTCCACAAGAAGAACTACTTGAAGGAAGGAAGATATGGTTTAAAGTAATGCCTAAGGAATGGAAGTATAAGAGGCCACTACAATATTTCACAGATCATCCAGAAAAATCTCTTGGTGATATTCTTTCGTGGGACTATTTTGAAAACTTGAAAGTGTACGCAATCCGAAGAGAGCATGGAGTGCAGTATTTCGAATTCTTATCTGATATCAAAACACTTCCATGGTGGGATGTGGAAGAGCTTGTACAAACAAAAAACGTCAAACAGTTCTACTATGGTTTGGATGTCAAAATGCATGATCAGAAGCTGTGAAACTATATAAAGCTGCAAGCTAAAGAGAAATTTCCAGATTGGAAGCCTCAATTACCTGAACAAATTGTTAAATAACATCCAATCACAGGCAAGAAAGACCTTACCTTAAAGATAAAGCCTCCTAGATGTCTGATGAACATGCCGCTTCATGTAATGGAACAAGACTTCCATGAAGACTTCAAGGGTTGGTTGTATAATCAAAGCACAGAGGAAGCAGTGATATCTCTATTTGACAAGAAGACATGTGAGACTAGACGAATCAACGTGTTAGATCCAATGTGGCTAGTCAATTGCTCAAAGAAATATATAGATTGCCTGTTCTTCAATAAGATTGTGTATAATGACCCTAACAAAGTGCAAGCATAACAATATCATAATATGGTGAATCTGTGCTTCGCAAAAGACATTAACTCTGGAAGATATTGGCAGACGAAGTTCAGAGATTTAGAGTTGGATGAATATCTAAAGAATGAGAGAAGAATTGAAAGGTTTAAGAAGATCGCAGAAAGAGCTGTTGTTTTGGGTCGAAGGAAGTTTGAAAGACCGCCATCGACAGATCAAACACCTATTGAATCACAAGAGAACAAAATTCCAAGGTGGGAAAGATCTAAAGATGGAGATCCAGAATATAGGAAGTGGTGGAATGAAACAGGAAGGCCTTTGAGGCGACATATGTTAGAGGAGAGGAGAAAGAAGAGGAGACAGAAAGCTTATGCAAGCAGACGCAGCAGGAAGACACAGTGAAGACTGTACAGGAAGGAAGACTGCAGCTACATCCAAGGGGGAGTCTGTAGGTGCATTATTTCTATAGCTTCCGTCTGTATCGAGTCTATATTTTGTCATGTATGTGTTTATGTATAGTTTTGTGTGTTTGTTATTTTATAACTGGGAGAAAAGGTTTGGAAACATATATTGTAAAGCTCATCTGGTCGGATGGCATGGGTCATCCAGACGGATGACCCTCCGACCAGATGACATTAGTTCTCCCAGCTAGCTTTGCCTATAGATAGAGACTTAGGGGCTCCTTTGTTAGAACTTTTAAGAACTTATGGCAGTTTGTCTCTAGGCGAAGCTCTGTCCAGATCTCACCAGAACCTTCTATTTTCACAATCATTGAATGAGAATTGATGTGTTAAACGTTGATTTCATTGTTGATTCATCTTTGACACTGTATATCGATTCCGCACTTCTACAGTGATCAATCCGACCTGAGTTGTACAATCGAGAGACGACACAACTGGTCCTGCCCCCACACCGCATATGGTATTTGAGGGTATGACAGTTTGGTACCAGAGCCACTGGTTATAATGAACTAGGTTTTAAAAAGTTTTTATAAAACTAGAATATAACTGAATTAGTTCCGACAAAGACCATGACACTCTGCTCCAGATTGCAATGTTCGTCTTTTACTTACTGTATACATTATACATCTATCATACACATAAACATTGCATTGCATATAGTTGCATACATAATATTATAGCATCTCTAGAACCTTATGATTCTTATCGTTTTGATAACACCTTAGTTTCTAACACTCGAATATGAGGATCTTTTGTTAGTGCATATGTCTGTTGACTTCGTCTTATATCGAGTCATGTAACTAGAATAGACAGACCAGGACATGAAATGCCAGAAAGCATGAGGTCCAGTTCGTGAGGTCTGGCCAGAAAGCATGAAATAGTTCGTGGGATCTGGCATTCCTATAAATAGGTGAGTCTAGGTCTTCATTTGGAACTTTTGGATTCCAGTAGCGAAGCTCTGCTGAAGTGTCGAACTATCTGTAATCAGTTTCAAATCAATACAATCGACAGTTAAAGTGATTCTAAGTGCAAATCAAGCTGCTATAACATCAATACGTCTGATTCCGCCTTCCTTATTGATCGAGAACTCTTTTGAAGTCACGTGAAGAATCCCTGTGATTATCTCAAATTGGTGGTTCATTTTTAGTCAAAGCAACTGAAGTCATCAGCCCAATCACATTCTATTGCAATAATTGTTGTTGGTTCATGATAACAGTTAACATGTGATAATTGTTGATAATTTTTTTCAAAACTGCTGCAGCCCATGTGATTTAAGTAATCTCGGCCCAATCAAGTTCAAGTATTCTCTGCAGTTCATTAATATTTTTAAATCAGTGCATGTGAAGCTATTGATTATTGTCGGACACATGATATCATTTTGCATGTAACAATTGTATTGAAATTCAGAGTTCATTGGTTGATATCAAAAGGTCGCTCGGTTTGAAATCAAGTCAGCTCACACGGTGTGATAATCCAGCTCATTTGAAATTACTTCCAGCTCGCACAAGGTCGCTTGAAAATATCTCAGATCATTTATAATTGAACCAGATCGCACGGTTTGAAAGCATATTCAGGTCGTTTGAACTGATCCGGATCGCTTGAAAATAGGTCTTTAGGTCGTTTGAGATACTATAATCAGGTCACATGGTTTGAAATTATCCAAGTCGCTTGGATTATCATTTCTCGTCGTTTGACATTTGTGCACGAGTTCGTACGGTGTGGTTAAAGTGTTTTCAGGTAGTTTGAAAGTATTTCAGGTTGTACCAAAGCCAGATCGTACCAAATTCAGGTCGTACTGAATTCAGGTTGTGTGAAATCCAAATTGTTTGAAAACTCAGTTCATTTAAAAATTCTGTTTTTGTGAACTCTTGATACCGAAACATGGAAAACGAATTCTATAATGCGTTCGGTACTACCACAGCTACAGCAAGTTCAGTTGCTCAGAACGTAAACATGGAAAATGAAACGAGAACGTTGCAGAAACCCCCAAAGCTGATGAGCATTGAAGAATATTACAGTTGGCAAGAACGGTTCGAGAATTGGGTTCAAGCAAACCATTTAAGGTCTTGGGAGTGTATTGAAACTAAGTACATTAGACCTCGTTCTGATATGGGAGTTATAAAGATTATTTCTGAGTTTTCGTATAAAGAGAGAGAGAGAGACATGTATAAAGCAGAAAAAGTGATGATCAGTTTACTTCAACAAGCTGTGAAAGAAGACATGTTCGTATTACTTCAACATGATGGTAGTGCACGTTCGATTTGGGAAGAACTTCGCACAAAATTTGAAGGAAGTACGGAGACGATCAAGAATAAAAAATCATTATTAAAGAAAGAATTTGAATTGTTTTCAAGTTTGCCGGGTGAAACTACAAAGACTCTTATTGAGAGATATTGTCATTTAGTGCGTTCAATGACTCGGTTGGATATAAATAAAGATCGAGAGGAATTGGTTGAGAAATTAGCCGATGCTTTACCTCAAAATGAATGGGGTACATATCTTATGATTTTGAAGAATACCGGAGAGTATGATAGATTGTCAATTGCTCAATTCATCGAAAAACTTGAAGGACAAGATCTTGAACAACAAAAGACCGCTAGAATGAACAATTCAAGTGGTCAACAAGATATCAAGATGTATTTCAAAGGTAATGTTCAAAATGTTGAAGCTAGTCCAAAGATCCAAACCGCTTTCAGTGCAGAAAACTCATTCGGATCACTTAATCAAAGTTCAATCAACAACGGTGGATTTTCTTCATATCCGAGTGTTAATTCTAATGTTTCAACTTCAAATCATCAGTCTCAAAGCTCAAACAACGGTAATGTTCATGTGCTACAATGCAACATCGCGTTGCATCTTCAGAATGATCAGAATTTCTCTGAAGAAGTCGCTAAGGGTCATATGGCATTACTAGTTACCGTGTTAGAATCATATGAGAGTTTGGTTGCAGGAAGGATCGGAAATCCTATGTTAACAAAAGATGATTACGATCAGATTGAAGCTGAGGAAATGGACCTAATGGATATTAAGTGGTGTTTAGCGAGTGTGTTGAGGAGAGCTGAGAAATTTAAGCAGATTACCGGAAGAGATGACTTACGTGATGCTAATGTTTCTACTTTAGGTTTTGATAAGTCTAAAGTTACTTGTTTTCGGTGCAGGGAAAAGGACATTTCAAGAGGGAATGTACCAACCAAGAAGCAGTAGGAGCTCAGAAACCTTTCGGGGACAATGAAAATTATCGAAAAGCAATATATCTTCAGGTAGCTCAACAACCGTCATCATCCCGTTCTATTCCGATTGAAGATTGAAAGAAGAAAGCTTGCATTACTATGCCTCCAGATCAAGAAGATGAAAGATTGCCAGAGGGATTTAGCTTGGACAAATATATTCCAGCTGAAAGTAACTCAAAGTTTAGATCATTTGTTGCACAGATCATTCAAGAGCCAGAGTTGATGAAAGAATGGATGGATGTGTTTGCAAATGATGAGAAAAGTCAAGATGGAGAGTCTGTCACTTCAGAAGATAATTCAGAAAAGACACCAGTCTTTGATCAATCACCAATTGATAGCAGTGATGACGATGAAGAAATTAATCAAATAAATATTGGTAAAACTCATTTATCTCCTGAAAGTTTCAAATTTTATTTTGCAGATAAATTGGAGAAACTAAAGGAGAAACGAGCAGCAAAAGAGAAGAAAAAGGTGAAATGTGAGAATGTTGGTCAGGAAGAGAAGTATGAACAGAGTGAAGAAGTTAAAGTTGTTGAGAAGATTGTTGAGATTGAAAAGATTGTAGAGGTCACAAAACCTTGTCTGAAATATTTGGAACCATGCAAACATTGTGAAGAGAAAGATAAGAAGTTTAGTGAGCTAGACAAGATGAAAGAAAAGGTGTTGTTCGATGTTAAGTACGCAAAAGAATCATATGATGTATTGAACAGAACAGTCAACCAATTGGAAAAGACAAACTCAGAAAGGGAAGATGCTTTGACAATGATGAATGCAGTGATGATGTCTAAGCAGAAGGCCATCAATCACTATATTGATGAGTGTGCAAAGTTGAAGCAAGAATTGGAGACTGAAAAAATTGAGAATGAAAGAATCAGATGATTACTAATGAGTTACTCAAGTTCTGATTACTTGATTGATACAATCTATCTGACAGTAGCAGGTTTTGAAGCATTTCAAGATAAGAAGTCAGAAGATACGGATACTGGTAAGAAACAAAGTGCAAATTATAACAAGTGTCCGCCTCCGATCTGGGAAGGTTATTCTCCCAGAAAACCAAATTCGGAACAAGTCAAAAAGGCAGTCAATACAAAGTTAAAGTCTGAAACAACTGATGAGTTACCAGACAACATTGACGTCGCATTCACATCGTCTGACACTGATCATGAGTCTGAGTTAATAAAGAAGGTGGTCGATCAGGTGTTAGATAAAGATGAGGAGTCAGAGTCAAAGTCTGAATCTGAGAGTTCAAGTTCATCAGTTGATAGTTCAAAATCATTGGTCAAAAGGGTTTACAATAAAGAATTTTTGTTATCAAAAAATAATTTGAATGACGAAACACTCAAAGTTGCATATACTTTGAATGATTCCGACAAATTATATTTTGATAAAGAATTTCCCATAAAAAATGTGAAAACTGAAAATATTAAAAAGATTTTCAAACTAATAGAAGTCAAAATTTCAGAAATACAAAATAAAATTGGTTTTTCAAAACCTAAATATACTTCTAGAGTTCAACAACGTTTAACAAGAAGAAAGGTTTCGGTCCAGGTCATCAAAAGAAACCGAATCATAAAAGCAATTTCAAAAAGAAGGGGTTGGGTTTTGATGTTGAAAATAATCAAAATATAAAAGATTTTAAATAAAAATTGTATTTGTTTCAGGTGCAAGTTCTGAAGAAGAGAAAAAGAGCTCATTCTGGAAGCAATCGAACAAACTGTTTCTTGCAGAAAAACAGAAACATGAGAAGAATGAAGCTAATCAGAAAAAGGAGACAAGAACCTGTTACCGATGCGAAGAAGTTGGTCACATCGCCTGGAACTGTGCAAAGGCAACCAACACACAACAGGGAGTGTCTTCTAAACTCAAAGAAAAAGTTGTTGATAAAACTGAACCACCAACTGAAAAATTTAAAATGTTTAAAAATTCAACATTTGAAGTTGGTGAGAGTTCAAAACGTTTTTACAAAAGAAATGTGAATCTTAACAATCAAACGTGGGTTGTTAAGAAATCATATGTTAAATCTGGCGATGAATCTGATTCGTCAAAGTCAGAGGAGCCACCAGTTGAACTAAAAAGAGAAAATTCAGTTCCGCCAATGGATGACGCAAACTTTCCACCATTGCGGTCTGAAAATTTTAAACAAAAAGTTGGAAAAGTGGAAATTTCGAATCAATTTTATTCTGAAAAGAAAGAATTTAATGTCGAAAAAGCGTTTAATGGCAAAGTGAAACATATCTTTGGTAAGATGGTTGATGGTAGGACCAAAGGGGTAAAGGAATTTTATGAATCGAAGAGGAGAACTTACACACCGAGTGAAAATAACTTGGATGCACCCAAGGCTGGTCAGGCTTGGGTATCAGCATTCTTTGATTGAAATCCTGACTTGTCGGAGCTCCCAAGTTGGTAATCGTGGAGCATGAATCGACATCATTCTTGAAAAAACGTTTTTGTGAAAAATCTACAATTTGATAGGCTTTACAAATGGTTGAAAGAACAAAGTGATGAATGAATCCCCATGATGTGTGAAATCAACAAAACTAATTTTTCGGAAAAACCATTATGATTAAAACAAACTTAAGTGTTTTGAAATCATAATGGGAAAATAGTTTGTTGTCAGGGGGAGTTCTGATTGTTTAAGCCAAGAGAATGGAGAATTGAAGCAATTCACATCAGTTTGTCATTTTATTTGTACAGTTTATTGATTTTACTTTCAAATTTCCCCGAAAAATCAAAAATTGAAACATATTTTTGATTTTAGGGGGAGTAAAAAATTTAGAAATTTTAAAAAATCCAAAAAAAAATCAAAAATGAGTTTTGTTGTGAAAAAGAGGAAATGATAGTACATCAGTAATCAGTAGACAATCACAGTACGCTAAAGAATTGGGAAGTTAAAATGTGATAAACGGTCTCACTAATGATATGCCAATAGGTTTTTACACGCTTAGTAAATTGTTTTCGAGATGTAAACCTAAATATCAAATACGTACTTATCTCGTGGGGAACATCTCTCGGATATATAGGTAACCCCTGAAATCTTGTTTGAAGGGCTTTCTATTTCTGACATACTAGGTCTTTGTGCGTGATGATATCTGGGGTATTATACCTGGACTTCTGATTTTGCAGGAGCAATAGCCTAGTCCTTGTATAATACTCTGCACTGCTTTAATCATAAAGCCCACCCTCAGCATAAAAAATGATGAAACATTGAAAAATACTAATCATGTGCTGTTGAAAAGAAGATCCCCAAGGGGGACCCACCTAAAGACGAGCCATCATCCCTCTGATTGATTGGAAGTTCTAGCCTGAGCTCTCATGGTCTTGCATTTACCCATTACAGATATCATTAGTGTACATTCACCTCTAAGACTGAATATAGGAGTCTGGATACGGGAGTATATTCTGAGGTGGGACACACGAATAAATTAAGTCCATTAAAACACTAATCTCGTATCTCGAAACAGTTGAACTTTGTGTGAAAATTTAAGTGGATCAGTATACTGACAATCTAAGTGAATCGTTTAGAACTTAAAGTGTTTAAAGCTCAACGGTACTAGTGATTTGTCAAAAACCGATATGATCCACTTACACAAACTCACAAAAATATTGTCTGTAAATATTTCTTTATTGCATTTTAACACACTGAAAATCTTAGAAAACCCAAAAAGAATGTGTTTTAGCATAAAATTTTGAAAAATCAAAAAGATTTTATTTCATATTATTTTCGACAACTGATGTTGGAAAGCTGATTTTCAAAATTCCAAGTGCTGAACATGATGAACAACAAGGGCTGGGAGAGTTTGTTTGAAATAGGAAATGTTTTTGAAATGATTAAATGGTTCATTAATTTGAAACCAAATTTGAGTGTTACGAATACAAGTGGTTAAGCAGAGATCATAAATGAGAGATCATGTTGATTTGAGAATGTTTCAAGTAGTTTCTAAAATTTATATAAATAAAAAACCTTATGTTTTGGGTAGAGTATGTGAAGGTAAGAAGCTAGGTTTCGACTCCTGAAGATTTTCCGCATAAGCGTATGCAGATTAGAGCCAGCTTTTCGATTCAAAGCTCGCAGATAGTGAATTCCAGACTGCGATCCCAACTTATTGAAAGGGGGAGTCTAAAGACGTCAGAGCCAGATTCAGATCTTGGAATAGCGCTTGAGATAGAAGCTGCTAATGCTGATGAGCTTAAGGAATCAAGAGATCTGATCAAGAGAAGTTGAAGAATCAGGTTGAGATTCTGAGAGAGTAAGAGAGAGATTAAAAGATAAAGTTTGAAGGATGCTTACAGAGAAAGATACTTTGGAAAGAGCGAGAAGACCGATCAAGACTGAAGGCTCAATACACTGAAGACTCGTCATCATCCAAGGGGGAGTTTGTTAGTGCATATGTCTGTTGAATTCGTCTTGTATCGAGTCATGTAACTAGAATAGATAGACCAAGACATGAAATGCTAGAAAGCATGAAATGCCAGAAAGCATGAAATGCCAGAAAGCATGAAATGCCAGAAAGCATGAAATTCCAGAAAGCATGAGGTCCAGTTCGTGAGGTCTGGCCAGAAAGCATTCCTATAAATAGGTGAGTCTAGGTCTTCATTTGGAACTTTTGGATTCCAGTAGCGAAGCTCTGCTGAAGTGTCACCAGCTTGGGTATCTTTGTCAAATCAATACAATAGACAGTTAAAGTGATTCTATGTGCAAATCCAGCTGATATAACATCAATACGTCTGATTCCGCCTTTCGTATTGATCAAGAACTCCTCTGAACAACTCGTTTGATCGATTCCCCGATCCTACATCTTTTGACGCAAGTTAAGAGGAACTGAGATGAACATGCAAATCACATTATCATTACTGGTGCACACGTAATAATAATTTGGGGTGCATGTGAGTGATGCTTAGCAAGTGTAAAAGGATTCTGATCCATTATCTGACATAGTTGGGCATTCAACAATCTATAGGAGTCATAACGATGATTGACTTCTATTCAATCGTGATCCTTACTATCTCCACTCTTCTTGTGGATGCAGAACCATGAGTGGATGTGGTGGACGCGGTGGTGGCCGCGGCGGTGGACGTAGCAATATCGTCATGACTCAGGCGGAGTTCACGGAACTCATCAACACACGTGTGGCTGAGGCCTTAGCAGCTCAGCAAGCTGCTAAGACACTTACAGCAAGACGATTCTTGTTCTCTACCCATATATTCAAACTCTCATTCGTACCTTGTACATTCTTTCACCTCCAGGTTAACACGTGAACCAGAATCAGAACAATACGCCTTCATGTACATTCAAGGCGTTCATAGATTGTAAACCACAAACATTCAATGGAACTGCAGGAGCGGTGGGACTTCTCCGTTGGTTTGAGAAGGCTGAATCGGCATTTGTTATGTGTAACTGTCCGGCTAGGGACAGGGTGAAGTATGTGTCGTAACCCCCGACCCCTGCCTCGGGAGGCGGGCGGCCGTGGCCTAATCAGAGCTGGTGCTATCGGTGTTTATCAATTTGGCAGTGGAAATTACATCAGGACCGTAGTTAGGAAATATTTTATAAGAGTAAAACACCACATTTTTCTAATAAAAAATACATAGGAAAAACCCAAGTTTTTATTACAACATATTTTTAGGGATAAACCCTAATTTATTGAAATAAAACATCTTCTTTATTTGTGTAACTTTTATAGCCACTTTTCCAAGCCTTCAGTGCTCTCCAACTGGCTTCTATTTGGCTTTCACATTTTGTTACCTGAAACGCGTTTTAAAAAGTTTTGTCAGCAAGAAATACTGGTGAGTGAATCCCATTGTAATGAAAACAAGGTTTATCATTTTATAGCATTGAGGGCAATCCATGCAATTACATTTGCTTACATCTACTTTAATTACCACCCATGGTACTGTCAATCCGACGATAATTGTAGAATTACAAATACTCAATCACTGTTATATAATATAAAACAATTGAGGTTTTGTAAAAACAGTTTATAAAAAGAAGAATTAACTCACATTGCTATTTTAGATATTTCCTTTGTGGCTTCCTGGTTATAATCTATTAATTAAACAATGCACACGCGTTAGAATAATAACCCAATTTACATTAGTTATACTCTCCCCGAGACAGAACTCCAACGACTAAGTCAGGCAGAGCCTCGACATGCGTTACGGAGCACTAAATCAATCGGGCAGCGTATCTAATACGTAACCGGGGGTTATAATACTTACATCGAGGCAAAGCTTCGCTATTTTAGTGGGTATAACACCCGAGAATTATAATTGCTATCAGAATTGAGAGAGATCTATAATTTTTGAACGATTTCGACTGAATGTCGATCTCTTCTATTTATAGTGCTGATCAGCGAGTCTCTGGCGCCCCGCGAGCTAGGCTAAGGTAGGCCCTAGCTTGGCTGATTCGGCAACTAGCTTCGATACGCCACGTGACACGTGGCAGGTCAGGGTGTGGCCTAGTGTCAGGGGGGTCGCGACCCGCGACAGACACACAAGAGTGTGTCGCGCCCCGCGAGCGAGTAATGTAATTTGTTTTTATTAATTTTTGTAAAATTAAAGGTATTTAGGGCCGTTTTTCGTATACGGGGTGTATTTTAGGGCGTATAGGGTGTTATAAGGGTTTTTATGTAACACCCCAAAAACGGGTTTGGTAATCAAACCACGTTAATACTAAAAGACGGGTAAAGTACCGTTAGTGGTAAAATTAACCCGGAAAAATATTAGGATTTATATAACTAAACCTAATATTTTATAAAAATGGAAAAGAATGCTTTTAAGAAAAATAAAGTTTATAGAAGCTGGAGTTAACGGGACTGAAAATAAACTTAGTCATAAATCTCCCCGAACTCACTAAATTAACTAGGAATGTTTAACCTAGTTAATAAGTGGATATTATGTTAGAAATTAAGCGGGTTGTGGCCTACTTAATAAACTAACCAAACATGAGGGGCCAATGGATAAACTTGAAAGTTCATTAAATAAAAAAAAGAACATTAAAACAAAACAAACATATATGTTTATTCTGTATATCGACCAGGAAGAACTCCCAGGAGTTCAAAACCCTAGTTTCAACATAATCATCAAATTGAAGGCTCAAACGAAGCTTAAATTCACAATTGAACGTGAATTATTGATCACCCAAGCTAGGGGATCATAAGGTATGTCGAATTTTGATGATTTGTGAAGTTGTGAAATTTGGATAATCATCATAATCGCGAATTATGAATGAATTATAGAAGTTATGATTGAATTAGTGTTGTATACATGCTTAGGAATCAAAACCTAAGTGAAAATTATACATATGATGATATAATTTGAATGATTTGATGATTTACCACACTAGGATAAGTGGGTATTAATCATGTGATGAATTTGATGATATAATTATGGTTAGAATCATCATATTTGATAGGAATCAGGAAATACTTAAACAAATTGTGTGTTTTAGTAAATAATCATACTTACTATGAAATGGGTTTAGTATGATATGGAAAAATAGGATGATATGTTCATGATTAATGATGTTTAATATCATTAAGTAATAATTCGGTAACTTATGGTTACAAGAACTTGTTAAAAAGTGATTAAACGGTAGCATAATAAGGATGCTTACCGTATAGTGGCAAAGTAATAAAACGAGTAGTTAAGCTACATCGTGTAATTACTTTTTTCAATAGGCAGTTTGACTTTAAAAAGTCAAACTGACCAATGATATGATTGAATGATAATTTCGACATAAAGATCGTAGGATGGAAAAGTCGTAAATGATTATGACTAGTCTAACCATCTAACAAATTACAATGATAGTTTGACGCTTGACGAGCTAGGTGAAAGCTTAGGAAGGAAGCGGGACAAACGAATCAAGAATGACGGAAAAGCATAATCTGGATGCTAGGTAAGCCCAACCTACACTCTTTGTATTAAATACCTATTGGTTTTATAGGTTACTAATAATATAAAGTCTTGTTTGAATTATGATATTCCGAAACGACATGTGCGGTTCGGAACAAAAGACAATGATAATGAACCGTGTTTAATGGTTACAAAAAGTTAATATGGTTATTTAGTCATAAAATGACTAAAAGATAACGAGTTTTGAATGATTACCTTATAAGGTAAACCAATGCAAATAATAGGGTAAAACGTTAATTCAGTCACTCGTTGACTAGAACCGTAAGTTTGGAAAGACATTTTATGGCGTAAGTCATAATGGGTCAAAGGAGTTAAGAAATTTGTTTATAAGTAAATTGACCGTACTATGTAAACTGGTGCGAGTCATGTAGACGAGATGATAACAAATCCATCTCGCAAAGGTATACGGTCCATTTAGACCAAACGGGTCAAAAGGTGAAATTTTCACTCTTTTGACATTGTCGACTAATCGTTTGTCAAGTTCTATGATTATAGGAATAATGTAACAATCCTAAAAAAACCGACACCCTCGAATATTTTCTGACACCCCAAAATATTTTAAATTGTCCCAATATGTCTTTAAATACATCCCGTATGTGAAAACCGAGCCCGAAATACAATATAGCATTAAAAATAAATGAAAAACATAAAAATTTAAGTTAAGGCGGGCTGCGTAAGCCGCACCCCAACCTTCACGCGGGTCGTATGAACTTAAAAGGTGGCGCAGCCCGGTGCGGCCACGTGGCCCAACACCCGACGAACCTACCTGATGACCCGGATCACCTACGCATTTACCTGGGGTCAACGCGGGCCGCGTAGGCCCTGCCCTTGTGTTACGCGGGCCGCTAGAGAACCAGATTCAACAACTATATAAGCAGGCCATCGGATTTCATTCGAATTCGTTCAAAAGTTTCTTTATCTCAATATTACGTAGTAGGCATTATACTAGGGTATTATACCCCCTAAATAGCGAAGTTCTGCTCCGTTGTTAGTATAATAACCCCTGGATAAGTATTAGATACGCTGCCCGATTGATCTAGGGTTCCGTAACGGCTGTCGTGGTTCTGCCCGACGTAGTCGTTGGAATGCCGTCTCGGGGAGGGTATTACTAATGTTAAAATGGGTTATTATACTAACATGTGTGCATTTGTGTAAATTATAGATTGTCACCAGGAAACCCTTACGGAAAATCTAAGACAGCAATGTGAGTTGATCCACTTTTTGTAAACCTTTTGTTAATTGTTTTTACAAAACCTTAAATACTTTTCCATGCAAATAATAGTTATTGAGTATTTGTAAGAATACAATTATCATGAGTATGTTGGGGTTTTGTATATAAAATTTGTTACCACCTGGTCAAGGAGTAACATTTCCACAAGTCAGGTTTGACAGTACCATGGATGTTAATTGTGATGTCTTGGAAACAAATATAATTGGGGATCACCCTCAATACTGTACACTGGGTTTTTCTTATTAAACTTGATTAAACTGAGATTCACTCACCAGTATTTCCCACTGATAAATGTTTTCAAAACGCGTTTCAGGTAACAAACTGTGAAAGCCAAATAGAAGCCAAATGCAAGAGCTGAAGAAACAATTGGATGAATTGCTGGAAAAAGGATTCATACAGCCAAGCTCATCACCATGAGGAGCACCGATTTTGTTCGTTAAAAAGAAGGACGGATCAATGCGTATGTGCATTGGCTACCGTGAATTGAACAAGGTCACAATTAAGAATCGGTACCCATTACCGAGAATCGATGATCTGTTCGATCAACTGCAAGGAGCTCGATTTTTCTCTAAAATCGAATTAAGGTCAGGATATCATCAATTAAAGGTACATGAAGAGGACATTCATAAAACCGCATTTAGAACAAGGTATGGTCATTATGAATTTACTGTCATGCCATTTGGTTTAACCAATGCCCCAGCTGCATTTATGGACATGATGAACCGAATATGTAAGCCATATTTGGATAAATTCATAATTGTCTTCATAAATGATATTCTAATTTACTCTAAGAGTAAAGAGGATCATGCAAAGCATTTACACGCACTTTTAATTCTATTACGAAAGGAAAAGCTTTACGCTAAATTTTCAAAGTGTGAATTTTGGTTAGAACTGGTACAGTTTCGTGGACACTTAGTAAACCATGAAGGAATTCATGTGGATCCCACAAAAATCGAGGCGATTACTAAATGGAAAACCCCTAAGTCACCAACTGAGGTTAGAAGTTTCTTAGGATTGGCCGGTTATTATAGAAGATTTACTCGAGATTTCTCTAGAATAGCCATTCCTTTAACTAAGTTAACCTGTAAATCCATTAAGTTTGAATGGGGACCAAAACAAGAAGAAGCATTTAGAATTCTTAAGCAAAGATTAACCTGCACCCATATTAGCGTTACCCGAAGGTACCAAAGATTTAGTAGTTTATTGTGACGCTTCTAAGTTAGGTTATGGATGTGTGTTGATGCAACGCCAAAAGGTTATAGCTAATGCATCTAGGCAACTTAAGAATCATGAAGAAAATTATTCAACCCATGACATGGAATTAGGAGCTATAATTTTTGCCCTTAAGATTTGGAGACATTACCTTTATGGTAGTAAGTTTACCATATTCACCAATCATAAGAGTTTAAGGTATGTTTTCGGGCAAAAGGAATTGAATATCAGACAAAGATGCTGGATGGAGATGCTTAGTGACTATGATTGTGATATCCAGTATCATGAAGGAAAAGCAAATGTAGTGGCAGATGCTTTAAGCCGAAAGTATCATGAAAAGCCAAAAAGGTACGTTCTCTTAAATTAAATCTGCAAGTAGATTTAAATGATCAGATAAGAGAAGCACAAGAATCAGTAATCAAGGATGATACTGAAAAATTAAAAGGTATGCTAAAGGAATTAGAACAAGGAATAGATGGAATATGGAGATTCCATAAAAAGAGAATATTGATACCTAAATTAGGAAACCTACGTCATCATATATTAGAAGAAGCCCATAAGTCTAAATATATGATGCATCCAGGAAGTGATAAAATGTACCAGGATTTAAGGAAAAATTTCTGGTGGATAGGAATGAAGAAGGACATAGCAGCCTATGTTTCTAAATGTTTAACATGTTCACAAGTTAAAGCTGAACACCAGAAACCTTCAGGGCTATTGCAACAGCTAGAAATGCCAGTATGGAAATGGGAATTGATAACAATGGATTTTGTTACTAAATTACCCAAAACAAAGAAAGGAAATGATACAATCTGGGTGATTGTAGATAGGCTAACCAAGTCATCCCGTTTCCTACCAATGAAAGAAACTTTTAGTATGGAACAATTAGCTAAATTATATGTAAATGAAATTGTTTCATTACATGGAATTCCTTTATCAATTGTTTCTGATAGAGATAGCCGCTTTACCTCTCATTTTTTGTCAAGTTTCCAAAAAGCGATGGGAACCAAGTTAAATCTAAGCACAGCTTATCATCCGCAAACGGATGGACAAAGCGAAAGGACTATTCAAACAATGGAAGACATGCTTAGAGCTTGTGTAATTGATTTCGGAGGTAATTGGGACGATCATTTACCTTTAATAGAATTTTCTTATAATAACAGTTATCACACTAGTATCAATGCTGTACCATTCGAAGCACTTTATGGACGAAAGTGCCGAACCCCAGTCTCTTGGGTAGAAATTGGGGAGATCAACTATCTGGACCTGAGATAGTGCAAGAAACAACCGACAAGAACATTCAAGTCAAGGAACGACTGAAAGCAGCACGTGATCGACAGAAAAGCTATGCTGATAACAGACATAAGCCATTGGAATTTCAAGTAGGAGATAAGGTATTATTAAAAGTCTCTCCTTGGAAAGGAGTGGTAAGATTCATCAAACGGGGAAAGCTAAGTCCCAGGTGTGTTGGACCTTTTGAGATTATTAGAAGAATAGGACTTGTAGCTTATTAGCTACAACTGCCAGAGGAAATGGCAGGAATACATGATGTATTTCATGTATCAAATCTCAAGAAATGCTTAGCAGATGAATCGTTAATAGTACCTCTTAAGGATATTGAGGTAAATGAACAACTCAAGTTTGTAGAAAGACCATTACAGATTGAAGACAGGAAAATCAAGAATCTCAAACATAAGAGATTAGTTCTGGTCAAAGTGAAATGGGACTCCAAAAGAGGACCTGAGTACACCTGGGAGCTCGAATCAGAAATGCAAAGGAAATATCCACACTTGTTCCAGTAGATCTCGAGGACGAGCTCTAAAACAAGGTGGGGAGGATGTAACAATCCTAAATAAACCGACACCCTTGAATATTTTCCGACACCCCAAAATATTTTAAATTGTCCCAATATGTCTTTAAATACATCCCGTATGTGAAAACCGAGCCCGAAATACAATATAGCATTAAAAATAAATGAAAAAAATAAAAATTTAAGTTGAGGCGGGCCGCGTAAGCCCCACCCCAACCTTCACGCGGGCCGCGTGAACTTAAAAGGTGGCGCAGCCCGGTGCGGCCACGTGGCCCAACACCCAGCGAACCTACCTGATGACCCGGATCACCTACGCATTGACCTGGGGTCAATGTGGGCCGTGTACGCCCTGCCCTTGTGTTACGCGGGCCGCTAGAGAACCAGACTCAGCAACTATACAAGCAGGCCATCGGATTTCATTCGAATTCGTTCAAAACTTTCTTTCTTTCTCTCAATATTACGTAGTAGTAATTATACTCGGGTATTATACCCCCTAATAGCGAAGTTCTGCTCCGTTGTAAGTATTATAACCCCTGGATACGTATTAGATACGCTGCCCGATTGATCTAGGGTTCCGTAACGGCTGTCGTGGTTCTGCCCGACGTAGTCATTGGAATGCCGTCTTGGGGAGGGTATTACTAATGTTAAAATGGGTTATTATACTAACACATGTGCATTTGTGTAAATTATAGATTGTCACCAGGAAACCCTTACGGAAAATCTAAGACAACAATGTGAGTTGATACACTTTTTGTAAACCTTTTGTTAACTATTTTTACAAAACCTTAAATACTTTTCCATGCAAATAACAGTTATTGAGTATTTGTAAGAATACAATTATAATGAGTATGTTGGGGTTTTGTATACAAAATTTGTTACCACCTGGTCAAGGAGTAACATTTCCACAAGTCAGGTTTGACAGTACCATGGATGTTAATTGTGATGTCTTGGAAACAAATATAATTACGGGATCGCCCTCAATACTGTACACTGGGTTTTTCTTATTAAACTTGATTAAACTGGGATTCACTCACCAGTATTTCCCACTGACAAATGTTTTTAAAACGCGTTTTAGGTAACAAACTTTGAAAGCCAAATAGAAGCCAGCTGGACAGCACTGAAGGCTTGGAAAAGTGGCAATAAAGTTACCTAAAAATAAAATAGATGTTTTTATTAAATAAAATAGGATTTATTCCTATAAGAACGTGTGTATTATGAACTTGGGTTTTATCCCATTTGTTTAATATTATGAAAATATGGTATTTTACTCTGATCAAATATTTCCTAACTACGGTCCTGAAGAAAATTTCCGCTGCCAAATTAGACAATACGCGATACCACCGAAGCTGGCTCGCGGCCGCCCGTTCCCAGGGATGTGGGATCGGGGGTTGCGACAAACAAATATCAAATGGATATTTACATCGCTATTACTTAGTGGCTACTAAAGCAAGGTATCGAAATGGGTCAATATATTGATCCGAGTCAGGTATGTATAATAGGTTAACTACTCAATAGGAACTAGAGGTTCATTGAGAGTTAAATGAAGTCAAATAGACATTTGGTTACTTTAATAAGTAACCGAATGATTCATATAATGATCGTTTTGTT
Organism: Helianthus tuberosus; assembly: GCA_030545235.1. Taxonomy (NCBI): domain Eukaryota; kingdom Viridiplantae; phylum Streptophyta; class Magnoliopsida; order Asterales; family Asteraceae; genus Helianthus; species Helianthus tuberosus. The sequence goes on from JARYGA010004921.1 coordinate 57,878, forward strand.
TTGAAAACATAATGACTTTTCAAATCAAATTCATAGTTTAAAACAGGGTTTTGGGTCGAGAATGCTTTTAAAAGTCCTTCATTTTAATGAAAGGTGAAAATGGACCAAAATGCCTTTGTAAGCTAAATCGAGCGAATGACCTTTAAAGGTTGTTTGGAAATGAGTAGTATGCTTAAATAAATACTTAGAATAAGTATAAAAAGCGAAAGATGTAAATCCTTGGTCATTTGACTCTATAAGAGTCTTTGACGTAAAATAATGATCCGATGGGTAAAACTCGGAATTTATACATTACCACGTTAAATCCGCCACAAATATAGTTGTGGAGGAAAAATCAATTGATAAGAAATGTGGTAAGATAATGCTAGAAATAAATGAAAGCGATTCATGTCAAGCATTATGCTTAAAATCCCTTAACGGGTCACAATATGCATATGAATAAAAATGGGTTTAAAATACTTATGAAACCCGTGACTTGAACCTAATATAATAGAAAATATCGAAAATATAAGGTTCATGAGAAATTGGAGTCAAACAAACACGTTTGTTTGATAAATACATGAACGGGTCAAATTTTGGTAAAAAGGTAATAAGCCGAAGGCTTAAAAGTCTAAAATTTTGTTAATCCGAATGTCAGATGTTAACTTCATGTGATGGAGAATAATTTTACGATCACATAGGAAGAAACGTGACCTAAATCGGATCAAAAACGAGAAAGTTATGATCATTTCGGTGAAAAATAATTTGGCTGGAAATATGCAGCTATGAACAACAAACATTCTGTAACAAATGGGGTGTCGCACCAAGTGACGCGACGGTGTCCTGGTCTGGCGAAAATTTGTTTATTTAATTGTTTTGTGTTTAGGACTTTTTTATACACGTTATAAACTCCCTATAACTAACTCGTTTCATATTTTCAGAAATGTAGGTATAACTTAACGTACCGGAGGACGATCAAGCTTGCTAAAGAACCGAACATGATTAAGATTCAAGCTTCCGCGAAAAGTTTCGTCGTCACTTTTAAACGGAGAATTTATACATGTTATGTTAAAATGTTTTAACAAACTCATAATTTCAAGTGTTTTTGTAATCATTAATACACAATTATAGTCGGAATTAATATGATAATCTTATAAAATGGGCTAAGGGTCTTACAAGTTGGTAATCAGAGCTCAAGGTTAAGAAGTAAAGTGTTCGGTCCGAGACTTGATCGCAAAATCCGGTAAGTTATTCAGTATATTAATGGTCTAGTATGAAAGGTGTTAAAAACAACACATAGGGATAACGTGTAAAACACGTTACCCCAAATAAAGCTATAAAAGACCAATATAGTTAAACGAATTACGTGTGTTAACACGTGTCGTTGAAAGCCTTGTATTATAACACGGGCGCTTATTAATGTCAAACGTTACTAATCTCTGTATACATTTTAGTTGAAGGACCCTCGCATCCGAAGATGACGAGAGTCTAAAGAATCATCGATACGATAAAAGGAATGGTCTGAAGTATGACAAGTAAGTCATACACGCTGAAGACTGGAATCGAGAAACGATCTTGAATGAGAGATTGAACAACAAGGAAAGTTTATCAGGGCAAGTATCTACAAGGTACACGTCTTAAATTTATAGTGCGAACAGAAATATGAAACAAACACATAATGAAACTTGGAAAAACTGGATAGGTTACCTATCCAGGATGAAAATTCCAAGATAATTTCTGTAGAGATAAGTATTATTCACAGTCGTGAATAATAAGACCATAACTGAATTTAGTTTAAATATAAACTTGGACGAAAGTAATCAACCAAGAAAGCATTCTCAATAAAGATTAAATTGAGAAAGCTAATAATCACATCAACGAATGTGATTGTATAAAAAAGGAACATTGCATATGTTCAAAGATAAAACGGGTAAAACTAATTATTGTTAATAGGCAATTAAATAAAGTTTTACCAATTTAAATAAATACAGAGAGTACTTACATGGGACGTGAGGTGGTAATTATAATAAGGTCATGTCTACCAGGTGTTGATCACTTACTTTGGCCAAGTAAGTAGTGAACACATGATACCATGAGCTTCTTATAATGAACACAGTTATGTTCGATGTGGTAAGGTCAAGATGAAAGAAAAGTAAAAAAAATAACCTTGGGGTCAAGCAATTTTATGGGCATACTCGTATAAATGGTTTTCGAGGGAACCATAAAAATGATGTATGGCGCACATAGAAATAAATGACCCAAGGGAATTCGTGAAATAGGTCATTTTGGATGAAAGAGCTAGGGGTTGACAAAAAGGGCATGTAAAACCAAATTGTAAATGACCGCGAGGTCATAGAAACGAAGGTATTGCCCATATACAAAAACGATCAAAGTCATTGATTTTGGTCATAGTAAAGAAAGGATGATGATGCTAATCATCATTCAGAATTTATAAGACCATCAAGTATGGTCACATAAAGAATAAAGGTTTGGCTAAATAAAGCGATGGATTACGCTAAGACAACCAAACAAGTCAAAACGAAGTCTTAATGCATACCTAAAGGGTTGTATTAATAATGACTTTGGTAAATCACCCGGTTGATGGGTAAGAATTTAAACACATGCGTAATCCAAGAGACAGGAACGCGGATTGAAAGTCAAGGGACTCGAATTATGAGTTATGAATAAAGGACTATAAAATTTCGTAAATAGAAATTTTGAATAAATATGTTCAGCTATTTTGAGGTTGAACGGGTTGAATAAAGAATAAAGTTTGATTATTTATAAGTGATGGATTTCACATTAACAAGTCAAACGGGTTAAACACAATATAATGCCGGATGGCGTAAGTAAGCGCAAGCCGGATAATGGTAGCGTTAAACGCAAAAGACCAATGAGCCCGGTAATGGGACATGATTAAATACGAATATATATAAACCGGATAACGGTGAGCAAGATACAAACCGACGCATAAATGACATGAAAAGTCATAGAGTCGGGAGAAAGGTCCGAAATAAAACGATTGTAATCACGAACTACAGTCAAAGTAAACGGATCTTAAATTTGAAACCAAATGATTTTCAAACATAAACAGGGTGCCTTGACACCAAACATGTATTTTAAGAATGACATGAGTAAGGAATGATCTACGGGATCATCATAACATTCGGGTTATAAATAGCGTAAAGGTCTACGAGACTAAAATGACCCACGAGTCATGAATAGAAAGAAATAGATTATAAAGACCTCGTCTTAAAGAGGTGAAAACTTAGTGAAATATCCCACGAGGCTAAGTGATAGAACCTACGGGTTAATTAGGCAAAGCGAGGGAACCAGTTGAGAATCCCCGCGTAAAACAAAGATTGTAAAAGGATAAATTCCTTGTTGTCAATTCCTTGATATGAAGTAGCTGACATAAGTTAAAAAGAAAACGTTAGACTAAAATTCAGTTTTTGTAAGAAATAAACTTAAACATGACGTGACACGATCACGGTTAAGAAAAGTAATGTGAAATATAGTCACATTGTAGCCGAGTGATGGGTATAAAGTAACTGGACTAATAAGTCTAGTCAGTGAGACCGGTTAAGGCCTTACTAACGAAGGATATTGATCGCCTATAATAAGGGATTGTACAACGACACGAGTGATGTGTCGGGAAGTCAAATCAAGAAAAAGCCAGATTAAAGGATAAAAGCTATAAGGTATGTGGTTATATGCTTTATAGAATTTTATTAATGTCACCTATTAAATTGTGTTAAGCAATTAAGATAAAAATCATGAAATTTGGTTTGTTATTAAGCGGTGGATTCCGTATAACTAAATCGAATGAATGAATTCGAAAACAAAAGAATTTGTTTGTCAAAAGTGATAGATTTCACTAAAATATCCAAACGGGTTAAATTAACGGATTCATGATGAATTCGATAGTCTAATAGCGATGGATTTCGCTAAATTAACCAAATTGGTCGAAATAACGAAGTTATGTTATTTCGAGTTGCATTATGTCGTATGAGATACGTATATGCTTTGTAACCAAAAATATATTACCATACTTTTCTGGTAAAACTAACAATTGGTCAAAGTATGAGTAATGCTTAAAAGATTACTCATGTCAAAAGCATTGAGTTTAAAACTCAATGAACTATGTAAGAAAGGTTTCGAGGACGAAACCTCTTTAAGGCGGATAGACTTGTAACACCCCAAAAACGGGTTTGGTAATCAAACCACGTTAATACTAAAAGACGGGTAAAGTACTGTTAGTGGTAAAATTAACCCGGAAAAATATTAGGATTTATATAACTAAACCAAATATTTTATAAAAAGGGAAAAGAATGCTTTTAAGAAAAAATAAAGGTTATAGAAGCCCGAGTTAACGGGACTAAAAATAAACTTAGTCATAAATCTCCTCGAACTCACTAAATTAACTAGGAATGTTTAACCTAGTTAATAAGTGGATATTATGTTAGAAATTAAGCGGGTTGTGGCCTACTTAATAAACTAACCAAACATGAGGGGCCAATGTGGATAAACTTGAAAGTTCATTAAATAAAAAAAGAACATTAACACAAAACAAACATATATGCGTGTTCTGTATATCGACCAGGAAGAACTCCCAGGAGTTCAAAACCCTAGTTTCAACATAATCATCAAATTGAAGGCTCAAGCGAAGCTTAAATTCACAATTGAACGTGAATTATTGATCACCCAAGCTAGGGGATCATAAGGTATGTCGAATTTTGATGATTTGTGAAGTTGTGAAATTTGGATAAACATCATAATCACGAATTATGAATGAATTATAGAAGTTATGATTGAATTAGTGTTGTATACATGCTTAGGAATCAAAACCTAAGTGAAAATTATACATATGATGACATAATTTGAATGATTTGATGATTTACCACACTAGGATAAGTGGGTATTAATCATGTGATGAATTAGATGATATAATTATGATTAGAATCATCATATTTGATAGGAATCAGGAAATACTTAAACAAATTGTGTGTTTGAGTATATAATCATACTTACTATGAAATGGGTTTAGTATGATATGAAAAAATAGGATGATATGTTCATGTTTAATGATGTTTAATATCATTAAGTAATAATTCGGTAACTTATGGTTAGAAGAACTTGTTAAAAAGTGATTAAACGGTAGCATAATAAGGATGCTTACCGTATAGTGGCAAAGTAATAAAACGAGTAGTTAAGCTACATCATGTAATTACTTTTGTCAATAGGCAGTTTGACTTTAAAAAGTCAAACTGACCAATGATATGATCGAATGATAATTTCGACATAAAGATCGTAGGATGGAATAGTCGCGAATGATTATGACTAGTCTAACCATCTAACAAATTACAATGATAGTTTGACGCTTGACGAGCTAGGTGAAAGCTTGGGAAGAAAGCGGGACAAATGAATCAAGAATGACGGAAAATCATAATCTGGATGCTAGGTAAGCCCAGCTTACACTCTTTGTATTAAATACCTATTGGTTTTATAGGATACTAATAATATAAAGTCTTGTTTGAATTATGATGTTCCGACACGACATGTGCGGTTCGAAACAAAAGACAATGATAATGAACTATGTTTAATGGTTACAAAAAGTTAATACGGTTATTTAGTCATAAAATGACTAAAAGATAATGAGTTTTAAACGATTACCTTATAAGGTAAACCAATGCAAATAATAGGGTAAAACGGTAATTCAGTCACTCGTTGACTAGAACCGTTAGTTTGGAAAGACATTTTATGGAGTAAGTCATAATGGGTTAAAAGAGTTAAGAAATTTTTTTATAAGTAAATTGACCGTACTATGTAAACTGGTGCGAGTCATGTAGAAGAGATGATAACAAATCCATCTCGCAAAGGTATACGGTCAATTTAGACCAAACGGGTCAAAAGGTGAAATTTCACTCTTTTGACAATGTCGACTAATGGTTTGTCGAGTTGTATGATTATAGGAATAAATATCAAATGGATATTTACATCGCTATTACTTAGCGGCTACTAAGGCAAGGTATCGAAATGGGTCAATATATTGATCCGAGACAGGTATGTATAATAGGTTAACTACTCAATAGGAACTAGAGGTTCATTGAGAGTTAAATGAAGTCAAATAGACATTTGGTTACTTTAATAAGTAACCGAATGATTCATATAATGATCGTTGTGTTTTGAAAACATAATGACTTTTCAAATCAAATTCATAGTTTAAAACAGGGTTTTGGGTCGAGAATGCTTTTAAAAGTCCTTCATTTTAATGAAAGGTGAAAATGGACCAAAATGCCTTTGTAAGCTAAATCGAGCGAATGACCTTTAAAGGTTGTTTGGAAATGAGTAGTATGCTTAAATAAATACTTAGAATAAGTATAAAAAGCGAAAGATGTAAATCCTTGGTCATTTGACTCTATAAGAGTCTTTGACGTAAAATAATGATCCGATGGGTAAAACTCGGAATTTATACATTACCACGTTAAATCCGCCACAAATATAGTTGTGGAGGAAAAATCAATTGATAAGAAATGTGGTAAGATAATGCTAGAAATAAATGAAAGCGATTCATGTCAAGCATTATGCTTAAAATCCCTTAACGGGTCACAATATGCATATGAATAAAAATGGGTTTAAAATACTTATGAAACCCGTGACTTGAACCTAATATAATAGAAAATATCGAAAATATAAGGTTCATGAGAAATTGGAGTCAAACAAACACGTTTGTTTGATAAATACATGAACGGGTCAAATTTTGGTAAAAAGGTAATAAGCCGAAGGCTTAAAAGTCTAAAATTTTGTTAATCCGAATGTCAGATGTTAACTTCATGTGATGGAGAATAATTTTACGATCACATAGGAAGAAACGTGACCTAAATCGGATCAAAAACGAGAAAGTTATGATCATTTCGGTGAAAAATAATTTGGCTGGAAATATGCAGCTATGAACAACAAACATTCTGTAACAAATGGGGTGTCGCACCACGCGACGACAAAGGCCAGGGGCCGTCGCACGACGCGACGGTGTCCTGGTCTGGTGAAAATTTGTTTATTTAGTTGTTTTGCGTTTAGGACTTGTTTATACACGTTATAAACTCCCTATAACTAACTCGTTTCATATTTTATGAAATGTAGGTATAACTTAACGTACCGAAGGACGATCAAGCTCGCTAAAGAACCGAACATGATCAAGATTCAAGCTTCCGCGAAAAGTTTCGTCGTCACTTTTAAACTTCGAATTTATACATGTTATGTTAAAATGTTTTAACAAACTCATGATTTCAAGTGTTTTTGTAATCGTTAATACACAATTATAGTCGGAATTTATATGATAATCTTATAAAATGGACTAAGGGTCTTACATTTTAGGAGACTTGTTATATCCTCCCCACCTTGTTTTAGAACTCGTCCTCGAGGTCTACTGGAACAGGTGTGGATATTTCCTCTGCATCTCTTATTTAAACTCCCAAGTGTACTCTGGTCCTCTCTTGGAATCTCATTTCACTTTGACTAGAACTAATCTCTTGTGTTTGATGTTCTTGATATTTCTTTCTTCAATCTGTAGAGGTCTCTCTACAAACTTAAGTTTCTTATTTACCTCTATGTCCTTGAGAGGTACTACTAATGATTCATCGGCTAAGCACTTTTTAAGATTATATACATGAAATACATCATGTATTCTTGCCATTTCTTCTGGCAGTTGTAGCTGATAAGCTACTGGTCCTATTATTTTAATAATCTCATAGGGCCCAACATACCTGAGGCTTAGCTTTCCCCTCTTGATGAATCTAACCACTCCTTTCCGTGGAGAAACTTTTAATAATACCTCGTCTCCTACTTGGAAATCCAACGCTTTCGGCCTGTTATCCGCATAACTCTTTTGTCAATCACGTGCTGCTTTAAATCTTTCCTTGACTTGAATTATCTTGTCTGTTGTTTCTTGTACTATTTCTGGTCCAGATAGTTGTTTTTCTCCAATTTCTGCCCAACAGACTGGAGTTCGGCACTTTCGTCCATAAAGTGCTTCAAATGGTGCAGCATTGATACTGGTATGACAGTTGTTATTGTAGGAAAATTTATTAATGGTAAATGATCATCCCAATTTCCTCCAAAATCAATTACACAAGCTCTAAGCATATCTTCCATTGTCTGAATTGTCCTTTCGCTTTATCCATCCGTTTGAGGATGATAATTTATGCTTAGATTTAACTTGGTTCCTATTGCTTTTTGGAAACTTGTCCAAAAATGAGAAGTAAAATGGCTATCTCTATCAGAAACAATAGATAAAGGAATTTCATGTAATGAACTATTTCATTTACATATAACTTGGCTAGTTGTTCCATACTAAAAGTTTCCTTCATCAGTAAGAAATGAGCAGATTTGGTTAGCCTGCCTACAATCACCCAGATTGTATCATTACCTTTTCGAGTCTTGGGTAATTTGGTAACAAAGTCCATTGTTATCAATTCCCATTTCCATATTGGCATTTCAAGTTGCTTCAATAAACCTGAGGGTTTCTAATGTTCAGCTTTGACCTGGGAACATGTTAGACATTTGGCAACATGAGTTGCTATATCCTTTTTCATTCCTATCCACCATAAATTATTTCTTAAATCTTTATACTTCTTATCACTTCCAGGATGTATCGTATATTTAGACTTATGGGCTTCTTCTAATGTTAGGTGGCGTAGGTTTCCTTGTTTAGGTATCCAAATTCTTTTCTGATGGAATCTCCAAATTCCATCTGTTCCTTGTTCTAATTCCTTAATCATTCCTTTTAATTTTTCAGTATCATCCTTGATTACTGATTCCTGTACTTCTCTAATCTGTTCATTTAAATCTATCTGCAGATTTAACTTAAGAGAACGTACTCTTTTTGGCTTTTCATGACACTTTCTACTTAAAGCATCAGGTACTACATTAGCCTTTCCTGCATGGTACTGGATATTACAGTCATAATCACTAAGAATTTCCATCCAGCGTCTTTGTCTCATATTTAACTCCTTTTGCCCAAAAAAATATCTTAAACTCTTATGATCAGTGAAGACAACAAATTTATTTCCATATAAATAGTGTCTCCAAATCATAAGGACAAAAATTATGGCTCCTAGTTCTAGATCATGGGTTGTATAATTCTCTTCATGATTCTTAAGTTGTCTAGAGGCATAGGCTATAACCTTTAGGTGTTGCATTAACACACATCCATATCCTAATTTTGAAGCGTCATAATAGACTACAAAGTCTTCAGTTCCTTCTGGTAACGCTAATATGTGTGCGTTGGTTAATCTTTGCTTAAGGATTCTAATGGCTTCTTCCTGTTTTGGTCCCCATTCAAACTTAACTGATTTACAGGTTAGTTTTGTTAATGGAATGGCTATTTTAGAAAAATCTCGGATAAACCGTCTATAATAACCTGCCAGTCCTAGAAAACTTCTCACCTCCGTTGGTGATTCAGGGACTTTCCATTTTGTAATCGCCTCAATCTTTGTGGGATCCACATGAATTCCTTCATGATTAACTATATGTCCAAGAAATTGCACTTCTTTTAACCAAAATTCACATTTTGAGAATTTAGCGTAAAGCTTTTCTTTTCTCAGCAAATTCAGAAGTGTGTGGAGATGCGCTGCATGTTCTTCTTTACTCTTAGAGTAAATGAGAATATCATCTATAAAGACAATTATGAATTTATCCAGATATGGTTTACATATTATGTTCATCATGTCCATAAATGCAACTGGGGCATTGGTTAGACCAAATGGCATGACTGTAAATTCATAATGGCCATACCTTGTTCTGAAAGCGGTCTTAGGAATGTCCTCTTCCTGTACCTTCAATTGATGATATCCTGAGCGTAAATCGATCTTAGAAAAGAATCGAGCTCCTTGCAATTGATCAAACAGATCATCAATTCTCGGTAATGGGTACCGATTTTTAATCGTGACCTTGTTCAATTCTCGGTAATCAATGCACATACACATTGATCCGTCTTTCTTCTTGACAAACAAGATTGGTGCTCCCCATGGCGATGAACTAGGCTGTATGAATCCTTTTTCCAGAAGTTCATCTAATTGTTTCTTCAGTTCTTGCATCTCTGCTGGGGCCAAACGATAAGGTGCCTGGCAATTGGGGCTGTCCCTGGTAGTAGGTGAATTCTGAATTCGACTTCCTTGTCTGGCGGTAGTCCCGGTAATTCTTCTGGGAAAACATCTGAGAATTAAGATACTACAGGAATATCTTTCAATTCTTTCCCTTTAGTGTTAATGATTATAGAAATCATATACACTAGTGATCTTTTTCTTGCATAACTGGCTGTTTTCATTACAGAAATGAATTTCGTTGATCGAAATGACTTATTTCCTTGAATTGTGATCTTTTCACCCTTTGGTGAATTTACTTGTATTGACTTTTGATGACATAAAACAATGGCTTTATTGGCTACTAACCAATTCATTCCTAATACAATATCAAATCATGTCAAATTCATTGGGTAAAGGTTAGCAATAAACTTATGGTTTAGAATTTCTATTCTTGCTCCCTGCAAGATTTCAGTTATCTTAATGGATTCTCCATTTGTCGTTTCTACTATACATTCTTGTTGAAGTTTAGTTAATGGTTGATTAAGAAGTTTGCAAAACGAAGTATTAATAAAACTTTGGTTCGCACCAGAGTCAAATAATACTTTAGCAAAAACATCATTAACTAAAAACGTACCGGCAATCACGCCCGGAATTATCTTTGCTTCTTCAGCTATCAGAACAAATGCCCTAGCATTCTTAGTAGTCTTGTTATTCATGGATAGAGCTAGTTTCGGACAGTTCGGTTTGATATGTCCCTTTTCTCCACAATTGAAGCATACTCCATTGCTGGGTTTCTTCCTGCAGTCTTCTTCCTTATGTCCCGGTATCTTGCAGAAGTTGCAGTATGTGGAGCATCTTCCTGAATGCTTCTTCTTGAAGGCTTAACAGTAAGGTGAAGAAGTAGAACCTACGTTTTTCCCACAGTTGGAATTACCGTAGCGAAATTCCAGGGTAAACCTTTGAGCTAGGTTCTTCCTCTGGTTTTTTTCTGGCGTACGCACTAGTTCATCAGTCAAGGTATTTGCTAGTTCTACAGCTTCTTTTATTGTTTGTGGTCTAGCTGCCTTGACTACATGTCTAATCTCACTGATTAATCCCCATATGTAACGGGAAATTAACACTAGTTCTTGTGAAGCTAGGGTTGGCACAATTCTAGCATATTCAAAGAATACGATAGGGTAACTCTTACAGTATATTCCAGTCATTCTAAGGTTTAAGAATTTATTAGCTATTTGATCTTTTTCATTGGGAGGACAGAATTTCCTTTCAACCATGTTCTTCAACTAAGTCCATTCCATATTATAGACTCTGTCACTTCCCCTAGACTGGAGAATAGTGTTCCACCATTCTAGAGCTGAATTCTTAAAAAGATTGGAAGCAAACATGATTTTATCTTCCTCTACGCACTTGCTTATTTTTAAGACAGCCTCTGTCTTTTCTATCCAGCGTAGAGCTGCAATGGCTCCTTCATTGCCAGAGAATTCTATTGGTTTGCAAGACCAGAATTCTTTGTAAGAACAACCATAATACATGGTTCTTCTTCTTTTTGGAATAGGCAATTGAAGTAATGGTCCATTGCTTACGCTGTGACCAGGTTCAGTAGGTGGTCATTTACTTCCACTGTTACTTTTATTATTTTCTACTTCTCTAACAGTTTGGATGATATAAGGCATAGCATTTATAATCCCTTGTGCAACTATGTGTTGGACGGCACTGTTATCTAACTGATTCCCGTTATTATTGTTATTCTGGTTTTTTTGATTCACTTCGTTCTCCATCTGGATTATAAACATTTACCAGGTATTAATATCACAAAATAAGATTTAATTTAAACAATCACACAAACAAACACATTGATCAAAATCGTCGTACATTGCGACATTTACTCTATTTTATATATATGCATCAGTAGCTATTGGATTACCTATTTTACTTTTTGGTTTTTTTTTTCAAACAACACGCATATATATATATATATATATATATATATATATATATATATATATATATATATATATATATATATATATATATATATATATATATATATATATATATACTATGACTATTATTGTTACTAGGGGTTCATCCAGTACTGCATATTGCGCTCGTCATATTTCCAAACGAGCCTTTCCCCTATTTGTCTGATTCTGTCTCCTTCATCTACTAACTCCTCACTAAAAGTGTGGAGTTCCTGCACGTTTTCGGTACTCATGGGTGGCGGTGATGCGGGTATTGGGTCAGGATACTGGGGCATCGGTTCTTCATATGGGAATGGGTTTTCTAGGATTTCCCGAACATAGTGGTCATTATCCCAATATGGATCTAGAGGGTTAAGATTAGGGTAGGGTGCTACAGGGTTTGGTATGGGTTCCTCTTGTGGGTAGAGTTCTTGATAATTCCTATGTTCATCATTCCATGGATCGTGTGCTAGGGGATTGCGTGCTGGGACTCTAGGGATTTCATTTGGATCGAATGCGGGCATGAGAACTTGGTCTCCTGGGTTAGGTTCTATTTCCATGGGTTGAGTTGGGAATAATGGTAGTGGCTGTGATGCAATGATTTGTTCTATGTTCGGGTCTGTGACAGTGGTAGCTAGTATATGAAAATTGGCCAATTGCCTATTGAGTATGTCTTGAGTCTTTGTGTTCATTTCCCTATTTGTTGCTGCTAAAGCATTTTGTTGCTGTAACTTCCTCATTCTTTTCCTACGCTCATGTGCTCCCCGACTGAACCATCCTCTCTTTTCGGTAGGGAATGGTTCTTCGGATTGCGCTTTGAATATGAAAATCCCCTCCTCTGTGTCAGCTGAATACCCCGAAGGAGTAGGCTGGGAAGAAGTTCCTTAATCTCTAGGAGAACTAGACAATTGACGATAAGCGTCTAACGGACCTTGATCACTCATACTGTAAACTAACAAATTGTCAAATAACACAAAACAATAATATACAGATATACACATAATTATTTCCTAAAACAATTTAAAATTTTGGTGTCAGCAGACCACTTCTGTGGCTGAAATCAGTGGCTGTAGCTCTGATACCACATTCTGTTGCAACCCCCGACCCCTGCCTCGGGAGGCGGGCGGTCGCGGCCTACTCAGAGCTGGTAGTATCGGTGTTTATCAATTTGGTAGCGGAAATTACATCAGTACCGTAGTTAGAAAATATTTTATCAGAGTAAAACACCACATTTTTATAATAACAAATACATGGGAAAAACCCAAGTTTTTATTACAACATATTTTTAGGGATAAACCCTAATTTATTGAAATAAAACATCTTCTTAATTTAGGTAACTTTTATAGCCACTTTTCCAAGCCTTCAGTGCTCTCCAGTTGGCTTCTATTTAGCTTTCACATTTTGTTACCTGAAACGCATTTTAAAAAGTTTTGTCACTAAGAAATACTGGTGAGTGAATCCCAGTTTAATCAAAACAAGTTTTATCATTTTACAGCATTGAAGGAAATCCATGCAATTACATTTGCTTACATCTACTTTAATTACCACTCACGGTACTGTCAATCCTGACTGGTGGTAATTTTACTACTCACAGTGTAGTAACAAATTTTGTATACAAAACCCCAACATACAGACGATAATTGTAGAATTACAAATACGCAATCACTGTTATATAATATAAAACAATTGAGGTTTTCTAAAAAAAGTTTATAAAAAGAAGAATTAACTCACATTGCTATTTTAGATATTTCCTTTGTGACTTTCTGGTTATAATCTATTAATTAAACAATGCACACGCGTTAGTATAATAACCCAATTTACATTAGTTATACGCTCCCCGAGACAGAAATCCAACGACTAAGTCAGGCAGAGCCTTGACATTGTGTTACGGAGCACTTAATCAACCAGGCAGCGTATCTAATACGTAACCGGGGGTTATAATACTTACATCGAGGCAAAACTTTGTTATTTTAGTGGGTATAACACCCGAGAATTATAATTGCTATCAGAACTGAGAGAGATTTATAATTTTTGAACGATTTTGACTGAATGCCGATCTCCTCTATTTATAGTGCTGATCAGCGAGTCTTTGGCACCCCGCGACAGACACACAGGGGTGTGTCGCGCCCCGCGAGCTAGGCTAAGGTAGGCTCTAGCTTGGCTGATTTGACAACTAGGTTCGACACGCAACGTGACACGTGGCAGCTCGGGGTGCGGCCTGGTGTTTGGGGGGTCGCGGCCCGCGACAGACACACAAGAGTGTGTGGCACCCCGTGAGCGAGTAATGAAATTTGTTATTATTTAATTTTTGTAAAATTAAAGGTATTAAGGCCGTTTTTCGTATACGGGGTGTATTTTAGGGCGAATAGGGGTGTTACAAGGGTTTTTATGAGAGTTGTTATAGTATGCATCAGGCACTTTGGAGGATGGTGCCTTAACTTGGTAGAACACCCAAGTTCAAATGTTTGGGATTGAAATGGCAAATGCTACTACTTGGGATGATTTCAAGGAACTGATGCAGGAGGAGTACTATGCTCGTGATCAAATTCAAAAGTTGTAGAATGAGTATTATCATCTGAAGATGGAGGGATTAGAAATCAAAGCTTATACGAAGTGATAACATGAGATTGAAAATATGTGCCCAAACTTATCGAACCCGCCCCACAGGAGGATCGAGATGTATATCAAAGATTTTTCGCCACAGATTAAGAGTATGTTCACTGCGGCGAATCTCGAAAACTTGCCACAGATTATCCGTCTCGCTCACAAGATTACTGATCAGGAAGTCGAACGTGGTGCTACCAGAGCGTCGTGCTCTGACTACTAAAGCTGTTGATAACAAGCGAAAGTGGAAAGACTCAGACATGGCCTCCAATTCCAACTTAAGTCAGCAACAGAAGAAGGCTGACAACAGCAACAATCGCAACTTCGACCAGACTCCGACTACAAATCAGAACCAGAACAACAATCAGAATCAGGGTTTGTACGCAGGAAAGAAGCTGAACTGCAATAAGTGCAACTACCATCACTATGGCCAGTGCACTAGAACATGTCAGAGATGTGAAGAGGTAGGTCACATGGCTAAGGATTGCAGAGCTCCGTTCCCAAAGCAACAGCAGCAGCAGCAACAGAGGCAACAACCACAGCAGCAACAAGGAGATCGAAAGAGCTACTTTTAGTGTGGAAGTGAGAATCACTTCAAGAGAGATTGCCCGCAGTTAAACCAGAACGCCAACAATGTAGGAAATAACAAAAATGACACTGGGAATAACAACAACAACAACAACAACGATAACAACAACGACAGAAATGGTGCTCGTGGGAGAGCATTTACGATTGGCACGGGTGACGCGAGGAATGATGACAACTTTGTGACCGGTACGTTTTCTGTAAACAATTTTTTCACTTCTGTTCATTCCATTTTGGTGCCAATTGGAGTCTCGTGACCTTGAAGTTCAGTAGACTGTTAGGATCGACTCTAAGCCCTTTTGAAACCAAACACATTGAGGAATTGGCTGACGGTCTGCCGATTGAAGCATCCTAAGTCTATGTTGGGTGCAAACTCGATTTTCTAGGTCAAGTGTTTGACACTGATCTCCTTCCTGTTACCCTTGGTAGCTTTAATGTAGTCATTGGTATGGACTAGTGGACCAAACATCGAGCTGAACCTAACACTCATTTATTCAAAACTGCTGAACCTAACACTGATACGACTATTGTATTTCGGGACGAAATTCCCTTTCAAGTTTGGGATGATGTGGTACCCGAGGAAAATCCACAGTTATCTTAACTCACCGTTTAATTTTTTGAAAAATGCTTATCAAATTTCGGGATTTCTTTCAAGTTGGGGATGATGTGGTAACCCGCAACTTCAGATTAATACTTTAACCTAACCACGGTCGGATTAAATCATACATTCATAGCACTACATTTAACTCGGGTTAGTTAAATGAGTCTACGTTGGCAATACGGGGAATTATCGGAACTCATACATGATAACTCTCGAACATTGACAACCAACACGAATAATAATTATAAACGAACACTTTATATGAAATTTGAACACTACTTGACAATACGTGAATTATGTGTTTAAATGTGAATTACATGGTATTATGTGGTGTTTGTGTAAAAGTCATATTATTAGGGGGTGTTTAGAGTAATTGTGAAACTATAATAAACTACTCAGAACACTAAATCTTCCCATAACTCCTCCGTACTACAATGTTAATCACTCTCTATTCATCTCTAATCCTTCTTCATCAATTGGCATCACAAGTTCACACACATCAATCTTTGATCTTCAATCCATCTAGAGTTAAGCAAGAAGTAAGTGTTTATGATTACATGTTACATTGTTAATCTTGTTTGTTTGATTTATACAAACCCTAGATGATCCAAATAGTTGATTGTGTGTGATAGATTATGCTAATGAATACGTGATTGTTAGACAAATGATTGTGCAATGATTGTTTGATGTTTGTGGTATGATAACACTGCTAGATTGTTTGATTTGATTCCTAGCATTATTGAATTCTGTGCATTTGGGGTTTTCTATTTGTGAAAACGTTGAAGAAAGGGATTTTTGGAATTGTCAGACTTTGTGAAGTCACAAAGTTAAACTTCTTCGCATTTATAAATTCCTATAACTGTCTGCACTTGTGATTTAGCACTTTGTCTGTATTTGTGATAAAGGAACCTATATGTACTTGTGATTGACTTAAATCGTGTCCGCACTTACAAATGATGATCCGCACTTGTATTAATGTTTCTTATGTCCGCTCTTGTACGAAAAAATAAGGTCCGAACTTAATTACTCACATAGGTCCGAATTTAATTGAATATTTCATGGTCTGAACTTGTTGTTCATCAAAGGATCTGCACATAATGTTCTTAAAATAAGTCCGCACATGTTACATAGATGAGGTGTCCGCATTTGACGTTTTGATAATTGGTCTGCATTTAGATAATTCATTGTATCCGAACTAATAGATGTTTGGAAGGGGTCCAAGTTTGTTGATGGGATACTGTTGTCCAACTTAGTAAAATTATAGAGGTCCGCATATAATAGTTTAAAACAGTCCGAACTTAATAGTTTTTATAACAATCCGAACTTGATTTATGTTTATATTGTCTGAACTTAAAAGTATACATGAGGTCCGAACTTAGAGGAACTATAACTGTCCGACCTTATTTCATACTACTTATAAGCACTCCAACTGTCCGCACATACTAGGTAATACATGTCCGCACATGTTTTCAATTGTGGGATCCGGACTTAGAGGTTTAAATGTATCAAAACTTGTTGGTTTTTATAATCATCCGAACTTGTAAAATTATTAAATGTCCGACCTTGTTAAATTATTAAATGTCCGAAGTTGGGATATATTATATTGTCCGAAGATATGAGAATGTATGGGGGTCAGCATTGAATATATATAGTCATTGAATTAATTAAATAGGTATGCTCGTTGAATTAATTAAATATGTATGGTCGTTGAATTAATTTAATATGTATGTTGATTGAAATAAGTTAATATACATATAT
The DNA here is from genome assembly GCA_030545235.1 of Helianthus tuberosus. NCBI lineage: Eukaryota > Viridiplantae > Streptophyta > Magnoliopsida > Asterales > Asteraceae > Helianthus > Helianthus tuberosus. Next base: position 75,448 of record JARYGA010004921.1, read on the forward strand.
CCATGTGATTGAATTAAATAAGCTTATCTGAATTAAGCTTTGGTGAATTTGTAGTGTCAATTTATATAATAATGTGGGCCTGCTATCTCGAATTATAAAAATAAGAGAAACCCATGGTGTGTTACTGTATGCTAACTTGACAATTTGTTTACCTAACATTGTTGTTTGGACACTAGGGTATCGTAAAACCCTACTCGAATACTCACTTATATGACATTATACCTTAGGTCGCGTGTAACGGACCTAACAGTTAACGAACACTAGAACTACATTACCAAACTGAGCAAACTAAGGTGAGTTTACTACTCTTTCACAAGCATGCGTCCCAGGGGGGCAACGGGGTATTAGTTGATAGCGTTATTAGGCTTGACAACCTCACACCGTACCAGGGAGGACGTGCGTGAACTAATAACCTTAAACACATGGCCAATGTTGATAGCCATTGTTGAGGGCAAACAAACATAACGTCACTTCTATATCGGGTTTATTATTAGCATGTCTTTAAACTAAACATTTACCAACTTTGCGTTAAACAAAACTGTGAACTCGCCAGCTTTATGCTGATACACTTTTTCTGCATGCTTGCAGGTCGTTAGATGCATCGAATTGGAACTTGCAGTCTGGGAAGTCGGTGCCATCATGGGTCGTGTTATTTGTGAAGTCATTTGATGTTCGTTTATGTTTTCTTTACAAAATGATGTTGAATTTGTTAAACAATGATATATGCTTCCGTTGAACGATTATTGGTTTAAATTAAATGTTTTGAAATGCATTTTTCACATAGATTCCTGTCACACCCCGATATTTCCACGTATGACCGGTTGGCCCGGTGGGGAGTATCGTGACGTAGTTGATATCATCATAGACAATTGATCACAGTTTAATGCACAGCGGAAGTCTAAAAATAATATTACAAACCGAATTCGAAAGTATAATAAAATATTACAAACGGTTGTAAGTGGATCCACAGGCGGATCTAAAACAAAAAGTAAATATTGTTCAACAGACTTTAAGTATTAAGAGCTTGCAAGACTCTTTAATTAACACTCAGGAGTTCCAGCCCATTTGGTGTAGTACCTGCACTTAATCTTGTTTTTTAAAATACGTTAGTTTACACTGGTAAATACAATTAACTGACTCTTTTGAAAAGTATTTAAAAAATTGGTTTGGATGCACAAGGCATAAAATCCTCTATAACTTGGGACAATTATTAAAATAATCTTGAATACAGATTTATATGTTTGTCGTCCATTCAGGACCCGGTTAGAAGAGCCGAGACAAGATTAATAGACACGCCACTAGTATATGCCCACAAGAAGTTTCCTCACGAGCGAGATACCATTTTACATACGCAACTGTCAGGTGTATGCCTACACCCCGTGCTTAAGTCATGGCCATTTCAAATGAATGAGACGAGGATATCCAGGACACGATCATTAACCCCCCAAAGGCTTTGCATCAAACAAAACAGATTAAAATGGGTTATGCAATTTATTAATCACAATCCGATTAAATGATTTCATACCCGACCAAGCGGTATTATTATAATACCGTATCCTAAGCCCGTATAAGGGAAAATAAGTTAAAAGTATTTACCTGAGCTAAATGAAATTTATTCTCAGTCGTATTTTCTAATCAGCAAGTACAGGGAGCTTTTACTGGGCTCCTAATCTGGAACGAAGGTTTTAATAACCTATTAGATTCCAAACGGGTCTTATTTAGGTTATAACTTAGACCGGTTAGTTTTAAAGAAAAGTTTACGGTCAAAACGCAAGATTAAGAGAAGACCGGATTAGAACGTGACTTCGACCCGACAAGTATGAAGACTTGTATAAAATGGGTAAACTAATCACATTCTGGATTTTGAAGTAAAAATGATATGGTTTGAGCCGCTTCGGCTAATTTATGCAAACTAGTTACATAAATCATACCGAATGCGTATATGCATAACGAGTAACCGAATGAGTCATGTACAAGTTCCATAAGTTATTATTCTTAAAATATGTTGTGATATCAGTAGTATATCTTCCATTATGCCCAAAATGAATTTAAAACCAATTTAAGCCCCGTAAGGGTATTTTGGTCATTTTATAGTTTATAAAAGAGGTTAAATAATAAACTGAGGTTCTGGTCTAAAAATATTAGTAAAGACATTTATTTTATCAAGTTAATTCAGCAAGATATCATACATATGTGAGGTTTATCATTTATGGCCAAACTATGCACCTTAGGGGTATTTTGGTCATTTCACATATGCTTCTAAGGTTAAATTTGGAAATCTGAGTTCAAGACTTATACTTACTGTTAAATTATAAAAATTTGTTTATAACATCAGTAGGTAACAAGTCTTTGGCGTTAAATATGGTTTTAAACCATACTATGCGCTTAATAAGCGTAAAGTCGGTATTTGACGATATTCGAAATGTATATAAAATTTTGAAGTCCTGGTCAGTTTCTAGTGCTTAAAATATTTTATTTAACATATGAAATCAGTAGGAAAAAGGTTCGGTATCAAAATGATATGTGAAACTCATTTTATTAGTGAAAAGGGCATTATCGTCAATACCGAATTTACACTAAAACTCTATGTTATGATTAGTATAAAATTTGACAAAAATTTCCAAAAATTCCTAAATATTATATCATAACAGTGGGTAGAAAGTTTAGTACCAAAAATTGGGTTTAAATATGATTTATCCCAAAACGCCATTTAATTAATAAAAAGCTTTTGTTTTACGACATCTTGCATAACTTTCATTTTAGACCAGAAACGGATGTCAAATTTTTTTCTACATTCTGATAAATCAGTAATGAAGATTTTTGTCCACTCGTATTTCCAAAAAAATTGTTTTTATATCAAAAGGGCATATTGGTCAACTTTTAAGCATTTAACGAAAACATGTAATGCACTAGGATTTCTATGGAACCATGTTGTATAACCTCAGAGGGTTATACTAACCAATAATATGGTCCTAAAGGAACCCTAAGGCATAACTAAACTAAGCTAAATCGGGTCAGAACTGAAAGTCAAACAAAAAGTCTACTTTTGCGACTTTCGGTTGCGAACCGAGCCTAATCACATAATTTCCGGGTTGAACATGCCTAAACATGTTCCTATATTATTTAACAAGTTATTTAAGTGTTAAAACATGTTTCATAACTTCTACATTATCAGTTATGAATTATTTTGTAAAAACTGACTCGTTTGAATTTTTATTAAGTAGTTTGACCCGACAATTGACCAAGTAAATGTGATAATTAGGAGGTGCCCTTTTAAGGGTTTATTACCTTCATAATTACCAACACATAGCCACTTTCAATTCGAATAATGGCTGGACCATTAGTGATTAATCACAAAGTCAAAGCATCATTACGATAACTTTGACTTTCGGTCATTAAGCTAATGAAAACTTAGCTATGGAAGCTAAGAACACTTACAATAGTCCTTAGCATAAAAATTGAACTAGAGAAAGCTTCCTAGAATACCAGGATGCTTCAGAGAGTGAGCTTTGAAGTGAAAGTGAAAGTGTGCAAATGAAGAACCCAAAGCAAGCTCCTTATATAGGAAATTTGAGTGTTCTAAGATCATTGCAGCTGTCCTATAAGATCACCAGATGTTCACAAGTGTCCCTAGGGCAGTAAAAACCAGTTGCTCAGTCCCTGGTATAAAAAAAACCATGCAACGGCGGTGGAACAGGCTGCAACATGCAGCTGTGCAGGAATCTGTCGCTGGTGACTCTGTCGCAGCCCGCGTGGACCTTAGAGGAAGTCTACGTGGCCCACGAGAACCTGTAATTCCGGTAAAAAGTTTGTCAGTTTTGCAATTTCAGTCCCTGGTCCATTTTAAGTTTAAATAACTTTCTTTTATTGCACTATTGACCCCCATAGTTAACTATCAAGTGTCTTGGGTCACAAATTAACTCCGTTAAGCTCCCGGTTAGTTACTAGACCACCCAAAATGTACTTAAGTGCATCAAAACTTCACGAAAGCATTATCTGTTATACATGGCAGCATAATGAAGTATTACAAAGCCTCGGGATTGTTAAAAGGTCACTCAGAGGTAAGAATTAACATGTTGACACGTTTAACCCCTGTGCTTTGTAAACTTTTGATCTTTAAGCACAAACGGCTTTCCACGTTCGATAATTTATTTATGAAAGAATGCGAATGTCGTGTGAGGTCATTCAGAGGCTCAAGTTTGGCATGATGACACTTTGGATCCTTCTACACACATACTTTCTTTGTTTGACAACTTTAGTCCCTCAAATTCAAATCATTATACGTTTAAAGTTCATGACACATATCTTTATTATATTGGACATGATTTTGCGAGGTGTTACATCCTCACCCCCTTAAAAGAAATCTCGACCTCGAGATTTACTGAAATAAATGAGGGTATTTCTGCTTCATTGTGGACTCAACCTCCCACGTGTATCTGGGGCTCTACGGGCATACCATTTTACCTTTACTATCGGCATGTGCTTCCTTCGAAGCTTCTTAACCTGTTAATCCTCAATCGACAAAGGTTTTTTTTTGATAAATTTCAAACTTTCGTCAATCTCCACGTCCTTATGCGACATTGCTAGCGATTCATCGGCTAGACATTTCTTCAAATTGCAGATGTGGAATACATTATGTATCCCACTGAGCTCTTTGGGTAGATTTAGTTTGTAAGCTACCGTTACGACACATTCGATGATCTCGAATGGTCCTATGTACCTTGGGCTCAGCTTGACCTTTTTGCCAAAACTCATCACCCCTTTCCAAGGTGACACCTTGAGTAGCATTTTGTCGCCAACTTCAAACTTTAGAGGTTTGCGCCTCTTATCAGCATAACTCTTCTGCCTATCCCTGGAAGCTTTGAGACGATCATGGATTTGAACAATCTTATCTGTCGTCTCGAGGACTATATCAGGTCCTGATAGTTGGGTTTCCCCAACTTCCGCCCAACAAACTGGCGTTCTGCAATTTCTCCCGTATAAGGCTTCGAAAGGCGCAGCTTGAATGCTCGAATGATAGCTATAATTATATGAAAACTCAATCAAAGGAAGATGGTCGTCCCAACTTCCACCCAAATCAATAACACAAGCCCTGAGCATATCCTCAAGCGTTTGAATCGTATGCTCGCTTTGGCCATCTGTTTGAGGATGATAAGCAATGCTGAAATTCAAGCGAGTGCCTAGGGATTGCTGAAAACTTTTCCAAAAATGAGATGTGTATCTTGTATCCCTATCAGAGATAATAGATACTGGCACTCCATGGAGAGATACAATCTCATCCACGTATAGCTGAGCTAGCTTATCGGAGCTATGTGTTTCTTTAATAGGTAAGAAGTGAGCTGACTTGGTCAGCCTGTCGACTATAACCCAAATTGTATCATTCCCATGTTTCATCTTGGGTAATTTAGTAATAAAATCCATAGTTACCATTTCCCACTTACAGGTGGGAAGTTCAGGCTGTTGCAGCAAACCTGACGATTTTTTATGCTCGGCTTTAACGTGCGCGCACGTCAGACATTTAGCCACATAGTGGCTATAGATTTCTTCAAACCTATCCACCAATAATTTGCCTTTAAACCCTGGTACATCTTATCACTGCCTGGATGGACTGAATATTTTGAACTATGAGCTTCTTGAAGAATTACATCTCTAAGCCCTCCATGGATTGGAACCCAGATTCGACCATTTAATCTAAGGATTCCATCCTTGCCATATGATAATTGATCAGCAGTTACGCCTAACTTCTCATTCGGATAGTTAGTTTCCAATACATCTTCCTTTTGAGCGGCTAACAATCTTTCATTCAAGTTGTTCTTTAATTCAATGCTTTTGGCATTTATCCTAATAGATTTGATCCTTTCTTTCCTGCTTAAAGCATCAACGACTACATTCGCTTTACCTGGATGATATCGAATTTCACAATCATAATCGTTTAATGTTTCCATCCAACGACGCTTCCTCAAGTTCAGATCCTTCTAATTAAACAGATGTTGAAGGCTTTTGTGATCTGAATAAATTATACACTTGGTGCCATATAAGTAATGCCTCCAAAGTTTTAGTGCAAATACAACGGCACCCAATTCCAAATCATGGGTGGTGTAGTTCTTTTCGTGCACTTTTAATTGACGTGAAGCATAGGCAATAACCTTGCCTCTCTGCATAAGCACACATCCCATACCGGTGTGCGATGCATCGCAGTACACAACAAACTCTTCAATTCCTCCTGGCAATGTCAACACAGGAGCATTGCTTAATTTCTGCTTGAGAATCTCAAAAGATTCTTGTTGCTTGGGACCCCAGTCAAACTTGACATTCTTGGGAGTCAACGAAGTCAAAGGTGCAGCAATTCTTGAAAAGTTTTCAATGAAACGTCTGTAGTATCCTACTAGGCCCAAAAAGCTGCAAATCTCTATTGGTGTCTTAGGCGCTTGCCAATTCATAATTGCTTCGATCTTAGCGGGATCCACCTGGATACCACGCTAACTTACCACATGTCCAAGAAACTGGACTTCACGAAGCCAAAACCCACATTTAGAAAACTTGGCGTAGAGCTTTTCATGCTGCAGAAGTTTAAGGATACACCGGAGATGTCTTTCATGATCGGCTTGACTCTTTGAATAAATAAGTATGTCATGAATGAAGATAATGACAAACTTGTCTAGATACGGCTTGCAAACGCGATTCATGAGATCCATGAAAGTTGCAGGTACATTAGTGAGCCCGAAAGGCATCACCAAGAACTCGTAGTGACCATAGCATGTTCTGAATGCGGTCTTGTGCACATCTTCGGTTCTGACCTTCAACTGATGATATCCTGATCTTAGATCGATTTTGGAAAAATAACTTGCTCCTTGAAGCTGATCGAACAAATCGTCGATCCTGGGCAATGGATACCTATTCTTGATTGTAACTTTGTTTAGTTCACGATAATCAATGCATAGACGCATCGAGCCATCTTTCTTCTTCACAAATAGAATGGGTGCTCCCCAAGGAGATGAGCTTGGTTGAATGATGTATTGCAAAATACATCATTTATTCGTGTACAGTTTGTATAGTTCTCATTATATTTAGTTTTGTTTATCGTTAGAATATGCATACTATTGATAAAATCGTTTTTCGCAGGTCTTGATGCTTAAATTTGCTGGAAACCGAGTAAAACGAGTTAAAATATTGAAAAGTCAAGTCTTGGAGCATGTTGGAAAGGTCAGGGAGTTGAAATAGAGTTAAAAAGCTGAAAAATCACTCTCTGGCACCCCGTGAGAAGTTTTCTGGCACCCGGCGAGAGACTGAAGGATGTTATGCGTGTAAAAAACAAGGTGGTGCCCCGCCACCCATTCTTAATCTTCTGACGCCCCGCCAGAAGACGATGCTAGCATAATTATTACGAATTTAATAATGGGTTGTGTTGGAAAGTGATATATATACATCTTTAACTTGAAAAAAAACACTAGTTACGATTTTAGAGAATTGGAGGCGACTTGTTGAGCATTGGAGGAGCAGAATTAGAGTTCTCGAGGCATAGGAATCACTGGTACGAGTTCGAGGAACAAGACTTGAAGATCTAATCGGGTGTTCTAGTTCTTTGTTCTTGAGTTTTCTTACGAAAATGGTTATGATGAATTCGTGTTTAGACATCTTTATTTTTTTTTCACATTTTAACATGCTTGGCTAAACTTTTAAGCCACCTAGACTTGATGAATGGATTAATATAAAGATTTTACCGTTTTTGTTAATTGAATGATTATTATGGATTGATTGTGATTTGTAAGAAGTTTGGTTTAATGATTTGATGTATATGCATGCTTTGAGTTGGTTTATTGTTATTATTTGCTTCATATGATTCTTAGTGACGGTCTTTATCATAATATAGAAGCATATTAGGGTCTAGGATTTCGGTGAGTGTCTATATCACGTTAAAAAACCTTAAGTCTTTAGGGAGAATCGGCCGATAACCCCTAGAAGTAATTGATAATAATTTGCTAAGTCTTAGTGTTCTACTAGTCCTAATACCTGGAAAGTGAGGGGCTATTGGTAGGTCTTACCCGGCGAATTGCTTTAGATAGTCCTTTGAAAAGGTCGTGTCTTAGTTGACCTGTCGGTTTTATTAGTCTATCAAGTCAAGTTAATTAATTCAAACTACCCTAGAACTATGATTGGAAAAGAGTAGGTCAACATTTGGGTACTTACACAATAATTAGACAACTGGAAAGGCGTCTAATAACCGGTAAGATTAACGGCCTAGGTAGTTTCACAAGTTTCTCCTTGAGAAGGGTCGAGGGGCTTAGTTGGATCTTAATAGGTTAAGTATCATATGATCCCGGTTCCGTAATTCATGCATTTAAATTAATCGGTAATCTCTTAAAAAAACAATCCAGGATTCTTGTCTAGGTGGTCTCGTTCTCCATATAAGAAAAGCCTTTCAGTCTTCGTTCATATTAGTTTAATTCTAGTTTAATATTCTAGTTCGATAGATTTCCTTAGTTTTCCGTACCCCCCCCCCCCCAAAAAAAAACAAATAAACAATTTAAGTCGTGTATGTCAGCATCTGTCAGAGTCTAGTTTACGTGATACATAGAGTCTCGTGGTTCGATATCCGGACTTCCTAGGGTTATACTACATTGATCGGTACACTTGCCGATTGTGTGGTTTTAGGTTGAGTCTAGAATTAAAGCTTTTTAGTGTCTAGTGTAGAGAGTCTAATTTAGTTAATTTTTATAGTCTGTTTAGCACACATCAAGTTTTTGGCGCCGTTTCCGGGGACTCTTGGCAATCGCGTTCATTAGCTTTGATAGACTTGTTTGACATATACGTGCTATTTGTTTGTTTTGTTTTCGAGTCTTTGTCGTTTATTTTTTGTTTTTATCTTTAGTTTGAATCTTAGTGACTAGTGTTTGCTTTTCTCACATTCAGGTTTTTGCTTGTAGTGGATGCCACATCTGCGCTCGCACGGACCACCGAAGCCGCCAGTCACCGAGTCATCGTCTCGATTGGGCCAAAGCCCACAGGTCAGTTCTTCATCCTCTTCTCAATTTCCTCATTTCGATTCTACTTCCTTACCCACCCCACCACCTTCACCAAACTATTCACCTAAAACTTCACCTAAGGCTTCCCCACCCGATAGCCCTACTTTTAGCACTTCTAGTATCCTAGAAAATTTAGAACCAATGGCCAACGCTAGGCAAACCGTCCATCAGCAAGCCACTCAGAATTTCACCGGTCTTGCTTCACCCAACACTGTTCCACCCATAGTTAGCGAGAACTCATGGCAGATTCCATCATATGCCATGCAGGCCATAACCAATAGCATCCAATTCCATGGCCGCGAGGATGAGGACGCCCCGGCCCACATTAACCGTTTCTCCCGTATCTGTCACACCCCGACCACGTAAAACGAGAAACACGTGGCGGAAACATCGGGGAGTGTTGTAACAGAATAATTGTTTCACAACCATGGAAATTAAAGTTACGTTTTATTTATCAACATGAGATTTACATTCTCTTTAAACATGAAACCAAGAGTACATAACATAATTAAACTAAGTCTATATTCGTTTTATGTCTCTAAGGCACAGGTCTGCCCTAATGTCACGATCATCATCCTAAGCGACTGCTCCTGAAAACACATGTGAAAATAGGTACGTCCGCATAAAAATGTCTGTGAGATACATAGGTTTGGTGAAAATAAGATTTATGACTTGGGTTTTAAAAGATAGGTTTAATAAAAATTAGTCATAAATCTTGTTAAGTGTTTTCTTTTATAAATCGTATGAAAACTCGATAAGAAATCAGACTATATAAAAGAATGGCGTATGGTTAATAAAATAACCGAGTAAAATGAGTTGGATAAAATAAACTGTTTTGTAAGACAATGTCTTGTGAAAAATAAGTTGTTTATGTAAAATGCAATATGTCAAATATTGAAATGATTTAAGTAACGCTACGACATGTAATATCATACAAGCACTTATATATAGGAAGTACCCACGGCGTATCCACCATGCTTGTATCATATTACACGCGCTTCGTTACTCAAATCACTTACCCAAACCAACCATCATTGTAAATTGTTCATGTATAAATCAATTGTCAAGTGTTATTGTGTAAACCATATCAAAATGTCTATGTCTAATGTAAATCACTAAATGTGTATATCAATGTCAAAATGTTTATGTTTAATGTAAATCATGAATTATGTATCCATAAATATCATGTATGGCAAGTGAAATACATCAACTAAACCGTACGTAAAAATGCACAAAAACAGGGTATCGAATTAAACATAGTTTAAATCAAAGTTATGTTTTGTGGAACAAATGCATGCTATACTGATACAAACATCTATGCGGTATTGTTATAATGCATACATTCAAGCCTTGTGACTGTGGTGATAAACCTTTAAACAAATTAAAGATTCATCTGTGTTATGTTTATCGAATTCGGTCATTCCTTCCATCCAAACATACCTAGGATGTCAGGAACGGGAGTTGTCAATTCCTATGGTTCCACTACCTACTAACGAATGGCGTAGCTAGTGTTAATGAATGTATTTTTGTCCCATTTAAACAAATCAAATGTCATATCAAAATGTAAGCATGTGAAAACAATGCACTAAGTATGTAATCAAATGAACATACATAGCGTGAAATGTAATGTAAAACAATGTACTAAGTATGCACATAATGGACATACATAGCATGAAATGTACTGTAAAACGATGTACTATAAATGTACTAATGAACATAGCAAGTATATGATGTGAAAACATGGAAAGCATGAAACTAACAAGTAGGCACATGTGTTTCACCCCAAAACAGTTTGAAAACAGTAAAAGAGGGGTCTATGTACTCACTTGAGATTGCTTAGTAGTCCTTGAGTAACAACCAAACAATGCTAGAGATCACGGATATCAAACGGCACCTAATATAGGTAACTATGTTAATATACCGGACCTAAATCGGAGGATTGGATAGAATGAGGGTTCGTAAACCAAACGAGCATGGGAACTCGTGAAGTATGGTTTAACAAAGCTTACATACTAAAATGAAACCTAACCGAAGTGCTTACGACCCATTACGACCCGTTTAGGTAGCTTATGCTACTTTAACGCGTCGTTCGCGTAAAACGCGTTCGGAACGCCTAACTAGTCCCATGATAAGTAAAATATGCCTTAACATGTCTAATATTGTTGCCAAAACAGTTTAGATATCAAGAGTTGTGTTACATATGCTTAATATGAATTTTGGCGTAAAAAGGGCATTTTGGTCATTTACCTAAGGCATATAAACTACCTATCATACAACTAACTTAAACGTCGTGACCATAAGGTATAACCTCGGAAGGTTATTCCCTATACAACTATGGTCACCTAATGTGTTTGGTCGGATCCTAATGATCGACCAAACGGGTCAGGTTCGAAAGTATAAGCGATTGTTTAGATCGCTTACCTTTAAGACCCTAGACAAGCACAAAACTAAAAGTGACGAGCTAAGCATGTTAAAACATGCTTAACTAAGTTAGAAAACAAGTTTGGAATCAAAACAAACGGTTTTGATACCTATAAGTAGCTTGGTTACAAAATACGCAATAACACGCATTTTGGCCGAAACTACGACTCGTCACTGAGCCTAGATAACGTAGTAATCAGTAGGTATAGTCACTAGGGACTATAACCATCGTGATTACGCTCACGTTATGAAGTTCAAACGAACTTCGCATTGACCATAAACTTGGTCAACACAAAAAGTCAAACAATGTTTGACTTTAACGCTACAACGAATGAAAAGAACGAAAGAACCCTTACAAAGGGTCCCCGCAAGTTTGATCTTCCAAGTAATCTCAGGTAGGAAGTGTATAAGCACAACCACTTAGAGAAAAACTCAGAATTCAAGTGGGTTTTGAGTTGTGAATCAAAGGGGTATTTATAGGATATGCAAGACCGTTAGGATCGTTTCTCGAATATCGTGCTTTGATTTTGTCCCTACACTTGTTGCAACCCTAAGGTAACTCAAATTGGCCCCCCATTATCAGGAAGAGGCAAGTGCAAAAGGGTTAGGGAGTGCTTAACAGCTATTAACAGCTGTTTTAGAAGTTTCTGATCAGCTGGGAGTCCCTTACGGACCGTATGGTTGAGGGCTTACGTTCCGTAAGCCTTCAAGTTTGCCGAAATGACAGTTTTGGTCCCTGTTATGCATTAAAGCCATTTCCGACACGTTTAAGGCCCGTTAAGCCAATGTTAAGGCCCTAAAATGATGCCTAAACATTGTGGACATGAAAAATGCTCAAAAATATGCCGGATGTTGGTTCGTTTGGTCGTATGATCACGATGTTCGGTTAATTACGACGGAATGCGCATAAGCGCGAAAAACGATCCAAATTGCGTGACGAATGGATTTTTCTTATGCCAAACACTAAAATAAAATATTTTAGTGCTTACATAAATTTTTGGATGTCCGGATGTATTCAGAACTAAATAAAATATTTTAGTGCTTACATAAATTTTTGACGCTTTTAGTCCTTCAATGACCCAAAAGTTTATTTTAGCACACCGAACCCCTCAAAGCCTATTTCTAAGCTATGTAAAGGATATTTATGGTATGTTTAACTCATGGTTAT
>JARYGA010004922.1:0-30260 GCA_030545235.1 Helianthus tuberosus
AAGTACTAAACTAAAAAGTGACGAGCTAAACATGCTAAAACATGTTTAGTTAAGTTAGAAAACAGGTTTTGATATCAAAACAAACGGTTTTGATATGCTAGAGTAGTTTGGTTACAAAATACGCAAGAATACGCATTTTGGCCGAAACTACGACTCGTCACTGAGCCTAGATAACGTGGTAATCAGTAGGTATAGTCACTAGGGACTATAACCGTCGTGATTACACTCACGTTATGAAGTTCAAACGAACTTCACATTGACCATAAGCTGGTCAATGCAGAAAGTCAAACGCAGTTTGACTTTAACGCTAAAACGAATGAAAAGAACGAAAGAACACTTACAACGGGTCCAAGAATGGAAGTTTTGAATCCGAATATTCTCAGGTATGAAGTGTTAAACACATCAACTTAGAGAACAAATTCAGATTTCGAAGGTGTGGGTTTTTAGGGTTGAGATCATTGGGTATTTATAGATTTCCTTGAACCATTAAGATCGTTTATCGAAAATCGTGCTTCAATCTCATCCCTACACTTGTTGCAATACCATGGTACATCAAAATGGCCCCCCATTCTCAGGAACTAACATGTGGAATTGGGTTTTGAGTGCTTAACAGCTGGAAACAGGCTGGAAGGAAGCTTCTGCTGATCTGGGACATGCTTACGGACCGTATGGTCCTCCTCTTACGGTCTGTAAGGACCCTGCAGACCAGCAGTTTCAGTTTTGCAGTTTTGGTCCCTGTGCGCGTATGGTCGTGTTTTGGCACTTCTAACACCAGTAAAGCCCATTTTTAAGCTTCACAAGGATGTTAAAGCATAGGGAACATGAAACATGCTCAAAAATATGCCGGATGTTGGTTCGTTTGGTCGTACGATCGCGATGTTTGGTTAATTACGACGGAAGTCGTAACGAACGCAAAAACGGTCCAAATTGCGCGACGAATGGATTTTTGACAAGCCAATCATTAAAGCATAATATTTTAATGATCACATAAAATTTTGGAGGTCCGGATGTATTCAGAATGTAAGATATGCGCGAAAATGCAAACTTATGCACTTTTTGACGCTTTTAGTCCCTGAATGAGCATAAAGTTTATTTTAGCTCACCGAACTCCTCAAAGCCTATTTCTAAGCTATGAAAAGGATATTTAGGGTATGTTTAACTTATGGTCATGTTCCGGAATGTTCGTTACAGTTCAAATCGGCATAGTTTCGCAGTTTGACACAAATAGTTCCTGCGATTGAACAAGCTTGGTTTCAACACACCAACCCATTCAAAACTTATTTCTAAGTTATGTGGAGGTTATTTAAGGTATGTTTAGCCTATGTCACTATTCCGGAGTGTTTGTCGCGTTATACTGACTGCGTTTACGCACCAGTTTGCGTATAACCTTCCAGAAGGAGATTTAAAGCTTGCAATCGGAATTGAATCGTATTAAAAAAATCACCAACACAAATACACAAATAGAACACCAAAACACATATAATAACACCAAAGCACATTGTTTCATTTACAATCATCATTGTTTTACATCGTACATCGATTACCGAACACAGTTGTCACAACGAACTTCCAAAACTTTACTAGACGATAGAGGAATACAAACAATCTTATCGACACAAACCACCTCAGCATGGTGTTTGGTTAACCAATCCATCCCAACGATAATATCGAAACTCCTAAGTTGCATCGGTGTGAGGTCAATAGGAAAAAGATGGTTATCAAGGTTTAACTGACAATCACGAATAATAGAATCGAGAATAAGAGGTTTACCAGTAGCAACTTCACAGATAAGGGTTTCCTCAGTTTAGTTCTAGGTATCGCAAGTAAAGGCTCAAAAGATAACGAAACAAAACTTCTATCGGCACCAGAATAAAAAAGAATAGATGCAGGTCGATTGTTAACAAGAAACGTATCATTGACAACCTCGTTGTCAGCCCTCGCTTCGTTAGCACATTCGCGTTGACATTCAGGTTCGGATTCGCATTTGCATTCACCAACCTCGAACAGTTGTTGCGGAAGTGACCAAACTCTCCACAATTGAAACATGAACCCGGTGGGAATCTCGCAGCATTCCCCTGAACCGGAGCCTGATTCTGAACAACCTGATTCTGACCCAAACGACAGATGTTGGCCAGATGCCCAAGCTTACCACACGTTGTGCATTGCTTACAAGCTTGTTGTGCAACATGATGACCGTTGCAGCGAGCACAATGAGGTGCGGTACCAGCATATACTTTCTTCACAGGAGGTTGAGCTGGTTGGTTCTGAGGGTTCTGAGCATTTTGTGTAGTTACTGCAAAATTCTGAGCACCCTTTCGCTTTCTCGACTTCTTCGACGACTCACCTTTCTTACCCTTACCCTTTTCCTTGACAGAATCGGTCGACTTCTTCCTGACTTGAGACTCGGTCAGGGTAGCAGACAACTCGATCGCGTGACGAACAGTAGTAGGATTAATGCCAGTCATAATATCCTGTATGGAATCGGGTAAACCATCGATATACCTCTCTATCGCTTTCTCCAACGGGGTAACCATAGTAGGACACAAAAGACTGAGCTCCTCAAAACGATCCGTATACGCACGGTGTTCTCCCCCATCTTGCTTCATATCATCAAACTCTCGTTCCAAAGCTCGAATTTCGTGACGGGGACAAAACATCATGAGAGCTCGAAGCTCTTCCCATGTCTGTGCCAATGCCACTTCGGCACCCCTATCACGCATCACTCCGTTCCACCACGTAAGAGCACGCTTCTCAAACACACTTGATGCAAATTCAACCTTACGCCCATTCAGACACTGCACATGTCTGAATGTGCTCTCGATACTCTCAAACCATTGCAGGAGCGCGGTTGCTCCTTGAGACCCAGAAAACTTAAGCGGTTTATCAGAATTGAAGTTCTTGAAATTGCACTGAGCATTATTGTTGTTATTGTTGTTGTTATATAATTCATGGATCAGGGTCACTACGCCTGGAAGCACAGCAGCTATTTGCTGGGCGACAAGGGCTGCGACTTCTTCAGCGGTAAAAGATTGTGCATCACGTCGAGGGGGCATTGTCTAAAAGGAAATATGAGAAACGGGCGAGGTTGATAATTAGGAAAAACAAAAGAGGTATCGACAAAACACAAGGAAGGCGATCATTTGTTCGTTACCTCGAACAAACAAATGACACGCAGTGACTAATCAAAGTAAATGAGTCAAAATAATGTATCGCGAAGACATGCTTGCCTATAAGTGAACACTCACCCCAAGAGTTCCCAGGTAAGAGTGACTGGTCCGATTATGTGGATTTGTACGAACACTCTAGCCTTAGACAGAAAACTCAGGGTACAGGCATTCACTCTTCCAGTTTGCACGTGTTCACATTATTTAGACCCAAACTTTGACGAGATTTTGAAAACTCAGAAGGCACTAAGCCAAATATGAGTCAAACTGGAAGGGTTCAAAACCTAGTAATCAATCATCCTAGAACGGATGATTAATTTTCGAAGCAGATTTGAAATTTGTGTTCTCGTTGTGGTTATCACCTAAGGGTAGGTGACGGTTTTGTTTTAAAAATCTAAACGCAAATTTCCTTGCTTTAGGGTCCTAAAAGTTATAGTCTAGGTGAAAGCATTACTAATAACCTAATTCCCTATAACCATTGGCTCTGATACCAACTCTTCTGTCACACCCCGACCACGTTAAAACAACAAACCGTGGTGGAAAAAGTCGGGGAGTGTCGTAACAGAATTATTGCTTCACAACCATGGAAAACAAAAAGTTTCATTTTATTTATTCATTAAGTAATTTACATTGTTTTAACACGAAACAAACATATCGACTATCACTGTTATTATGTCACTAAGTCCTCGTCCAGATCCTATGTGACTCATGCATCCTAGCAATCAACATCAAGCAACAATACCTGAAACATATGTAAAAACAAAGTCAGAAAAAAATGCTGGCGAGCACATAGGTTTTATAAGAGTGTCGGATTCATGGCTAGTTTACATGTTGCAATACCTTATTAAAAACCTTGTTTTGAAAAGAGTATAATATTGCAACATAATTAACCAACTCAATTCAAGTGGGTTATAATTTATAAAACCTCGTAGCCATGATTCTTAACCCAAAAACATTTGTTTTAGTAAACCAAATTGTAAAAACATTTCGTATTAACTCGTTTAATAAATCTCGTATAGTTTATATCCTTTCGAAAACATTGTTATGTGACATTGTTTCAAAGTCGTTTACCCAAGTGAACTAAATAACGCCACGGTATGTAATATGTTGAAAACACTTATATATAAGAAGTACCAGCGGCGTATCTACCATGTTTTCACCACATTACACCCATCCCGTTATCTAAACACTTAACCAAAAAACCAATCGTTTATCCAATTCGTTTAACTTGTTTAAATCGTTTAACTCGTTTAAGTCGTTTAAATCATCCTTGTTTTAATTGTGAAAACTATTTTTGGTCGTCTCGCTAATAACATTCAAACCTTCGTGACTCGATTATCTCGCTTCTCGTATTAACAAACCACCAAAGGGTAAGTTAACAATCACAGATTCAGTTGTTACCCACGTAACCAACACATAACCATGGGTGCAATCTGATAACGGGATTTGTCAGATCCTATGGTACCATAACCTAATACTGGTCGGTTCGGCCAAAATTAATGAATGTCATTCGTTATGTAACTACAACCAACAAGTTCGTTCACATTATCGAAATCGTTATTAGTTTAGTATAAACCATCTTAATCGTTTTTAAAACCATCGTTAAAATAACGAAATCGTTTTGATACATATGAATCACCCCAAAACAATTGAAAACAGTAAAATAGGGGAACTATGTACTCACTTGAAGTGCAAAGTATCCTCAATCAATAGAACTTCAACAAACTCAAGTAAACTAGAGAAATCAAGCGGCACCTAGTAATCGAATCACTAGTAAATAAATTGACACCTCAATCGAAAGATCGGATAGAAGAGGTCTTGTAAACCAAATGAATGTTGGAATTCATGTGATATGGTTTAACAAAGTCTACATTCTAGATCGGAACTTAACCTAAGTGCTTTCGACCCATTACAACCCATTAAGGTAGCTTACGTTACTTTAACGCGTCGTTCGCGCAAAGCGCGTTCGAGACGTCTAACTAGCCCTATGACAAGTGTTATATGCCTAAACATGTTGCATAATCGATTAAGTGACAAATGTTTATGTTACATATGCTTAATTATCAATTATGCTTAATTATCAAATACGCACAAATGCGCATTTTGGCCGAAACTACGACTCGTCACTACGCCTAGTCAATGTGGTAATCAGTACTATAACCATCGTGATTACGCTCACATTGCAAAGTTCAAATGAACTTTGTGTTGACCATTGACTGGTCAAAGCTGAAAGTCAAACTATGTTTGACTTTCATGCTCGAAATATAAGAACAAGCAAGAAGAGGACTTACAAAGGGTCCAAGAAGGTGTTTTGATTCAAAGTTACTCAGGTATGAGGTGTTAAAACCTCAACTTAGAGCAGAAGTTGAATCAAGGTGTGAAAAACCCAAAAGAGGAAGCTTGCTATTTATAGGAAGGTAAGATCAATAGGATCATTACATGTGTTTTGAGGGTGTAATCATACCTGGGTCGAAAACCTGCTAAAGGTATTGCAAATGTTACATTAAAACCCCTGAATTTGGACCAGATTGCTGAAACTGATATTTCTGTCCAGATAGGGTGCTCGCGTCGTGCGACGGCCAACCCACATATTGGTGGCATGACGCCAGCATGTGCCCAGTTTCAGAAAGTTTCAAATATTTACAGTTTTGGTCCCTGCACATGTTTAAGGCCTATTTTGATGCGTTTAAACCCCGTTAACCCATTTTCACGGCTCAATAATGAAGGTTAGGTATAGGGAACATGAAACATGCTCAAAAATATCTCGGATGTCGGTTCGTTTGCCCGTACGGTCGCGTTATTCGCTTAATTACGACGAAGTACGCATGAACGCGAAAACCGATCCAATTTACGCGACGAATGGAATTTTATCAAGCCAATCACTAAAATGAAATATTTTAATGATTACATAAATTTTTGGATGTCCGGATATATTCAGAACGTAAGATATGAGCGAAAATGCAAACTTGTGCACTTTTTGACGCTTTTATTCCCTATTGATCAATAAAGTTTATTTTAGCATACCGAACCCCTCAAAGCCTATTTCTAAGCTATTTAAAGGATATTCAGGGTATGTTTAACTTATGATCAAGTTCCGGAATGTTCGTTACCATACAAATCGGTATAGTTTCGCAGTTTGACACAACTTGTCCCTGCGATCGAACAAACTTGATTTCAACACACCAAACCATCCAAAGCTTACTTCTAAGTTATGTGGAGGTTATTTAAGGTATGTTAAGCCTATGTCACTATTCTGGAGTGTTTGTCGTGATAAACTGACTGCGTTTACGCACCAGTTTGCGTATAACCTTCCAGAAAGCGATTTAAAGCTTGAAATTGGAATCGAATCAAATTGTAAAATCATCAAACACATATACACACATAATAACACCAAAACACATATAATAACACCAAATCACATTGTTTTATTGATAATTAACATTGTTTTACATTGTATATCGATCACAGAACACAGTTGTCACACGGTGTGGACGTTATGTGATTATGTGACTATGTGATTTTAATGGAATGTATGCTTTATCTGTTATGTGGATTGTGTAATGTACTGACGTGTACGCGTATATACATATTTTATAATGAATTTACACACGATTCGGTTTTAAATTTATAAAAGTGATTTATACTTCAACATCAAAACACACACGAAAGGGCAAGTGTACCCCGTCAAATATGTAGTAAAGTATCGATAAGAACCAAGTGTCGATCCAAGGAAGTGGGCGGAGGAATAATACTAAACCTTTGTCATTAAATTACCGGTAGGAAGATAAGTTGTGTGATTTTCTAAAAACTAAAATAAGTATAAACAAATATTTATAAAAACATAATAGATTCCAAATAAGAAAATAGATATATAGCCTTGCTTTATACACAACCAAAGTATATAAACTAAGTCTGTTTTGTCACTTGAAACATTCGGTCAATTTTCCATTTTCAAGACAATTAGTATCCCTTTCGGGAATCCTAACATGACAATCATTCGGAAAGCTAAAACGATAATCACACTTTAACCACCTAAAATTGTTCTTTAACGTGCAGTTGATAAATGTCTATGAAAATCCCCTAAAGATAAGTTAGTCATCCGTTAGGAGTTTTCTAACCTTACTTAATCAAGGAAAGTGACACCGATAAACACAATGCAACCACCAAGACAAGCATAAACTAGATTAAATCACAACCGAGTTCATTTTACAAATCTTGCACATAAATTCACCAAGATAGCAATTTTGGCCTAAACTACTAACTAAGCTAACAATTCATGGCAAAAATTCATAACAACACCATTTAACCCTTTAAGGTCCTACCAATATGGGAATTCATAATAAATAGAATGGCGTTAGCAAGAAGTGCCCTAGTTCTCTCTCTAGCTATGGCGATTCTGGTGATTTTTCTTTCCTTTGATTTTAATTCTTGATTTTCGTATAACAGTCTGATTATCGGAGCATTGATTTATCAATTCTCTGATTCGAACTCGTTAGCGAAAGGATTGGGTTGAATCGGGAGTCTTTTTTCTTTCTTCGTCTAGCTAAATTAGGGTTTTTATTTCTTTTCTTTCGTTCGGCTTGGGTTACTGGTTCTACGTTGATTCTGTGTGCATGGTTGATTCTGCTGTTGATTAATGGAGAGAGGTGATGATTATTTAATGGATGATCGTTTAAATTCTGATGATGTTGCTAAGTGTGAGCGGGGCAAGCCGCCAATACCTTTTATGGGTTTAGCGTCCAGAGTTGTCAACATTGACGGAAACCCTATGCTGCCGAGAAGGGGTACAATCCAGAGTGTCCAGTCTGATCTGAAATTGATTAATGTTATCGATGAACTCAGCAAGATTACTGTTCCTGTGGTATCTTCGGGTAATCAAACCGCAGGGGATTATGTCGAAGTTTTTGGTGATCAGGGTTTACATGTGGAGCAAAATAACAGCTTGAAAACGAAGTCTTATGCTGATACGGTTGTAGCAGGTAATGTGCAGAAAGTTAATTTCCGTTCTTTGTCTAGCTCGATTTTCAAGAAGGCTGTGATGTTGTTCTTCCAAAGGAATCTGTTAGATCTATGCAGGACAAAATGGCCAACACCATGTACGGTTATTTTCTGGGAGATCGAGTTGCTTTTCCGGTTGTGGATTACTATGTGAAAAATAACTGGAAAAAATATGGGTTGCAAAAGACGATGATGAACGCCAACGGTTTCTTTTTCTTCAAGTTTCGTGATGAAGTAGGAATGTCAAACGCTATGAAAGATGGTCCGTGGATTATTAGATCTCAACCATTATTCCTGAATAAATGGACCCCTACGACCAAGTTAGAAAAGAAAGAGGTTAAGCAAGTACAAGTGTGGGTGAAAATTCATGAGGTTCCCTTAGCGGCCTATACGGAAGATGGACTCAGTTTGATAGCAACAACTATTGGTGAGCCAAAAATGCTGGATACGTTCACAACGACCATGTGCACGGATTCATGGGGTCGTAGTAGTTATGCTCGTGCTTTGGTGGAAATTTCAGCGGATAATGAATTCCGTGAGGAGATTACAATGGCAATACCTGAACCTGAAGGGGAGGGTTATATAAAGGACACGATGTATGTAGAATATGAATGGAGCCCACTTCGTTGTGCTACTTGTTGTGTGTTTGGTCACTCGAATGACACATGTCCGAAGAAGCCAGCGAGAAGTAATGCTCGGATTGAGGATCATAGCCGTAATGTCCAAAGGAACAAACAAGTGAAGAAGATGCCGATAGTTGATCAGGATGGGTATACTGAGGTGCATGGTAAGAAAGTCGCTAGAAAGATGGGTATTCCGGTGAATAAACAGAGCAATAAATTTGAATATAGGCCAGTGATGAAGCCGAAACCGAAGGAAAATACTGGAGCAACTTCAAAGCAATCGAATAACCCGTTTGACATTCTCAAAGATCTTGATACGGAAACGGGTACTAGCAAAAATGCAAGGCGATCGAAAAGCAATGAAGAGGATGATGACGACGTTGAGGAGGTATACAATGAAATGGACGAATTTATGGTGCAGGGTTCGGTGAATTTAAATAAAAAACAAGGGGCAAGCACTCCTTCTACGACAGTTACTCATGGTTAGTATTGCAGTTTGGAATATAAGGGGGTTGAATCGCCCGCTTAAACAAATGGAGGTTCGTCAGGCTGTCAGGGATTATAATTTGAACTTGTGTGCTATTTTAGAGTCCCATGTTGATGTGGTCAATCTGGGTAAAGTTTGTAAATCGGTGTTTAGATCGTGGGATTGGACTTCTAATGGAGGTTGCTGTAGCAAAGGTACTAGAATTATTATTGGTTGGAATCCGGCGATTTTTGATGTCATGGTTGTCGCTCAATCGTCTCAGGTTATGCACCTTCAACTTGTTTTTAAACTGGATAAAAGAATGACCTTCTGTTCGATTGTGTATGCGGATAACTATTATGTCTCCCGTAGAGAGTTGTGGCATCTTCTTTCTATGCATAAAGTGTTTGTGGCGAATAGGCCTTGGTTTATTATGGGGGATTTCAATTCAGCGCTTAATACAGAAGATAGTTCGATGGGTACTTCTACTATTTCAATTGGTATGAGGGAGTTCCAAGCATGTGTTGATGATATTGAAGTGTTCGATATTAATCGAATAGGTATCCATTTTACATGGAACCAAAAACCGAAAAAAGGTGTTGGATTACTTAAGAAGATTGATCGGGTGATGGGAAACACTCATTTTGTTGCTGAATATCCGAACTCGGTTGCTATTTTCAAGCCTTACAGGCTTTCGGACCATTGTCCTTGCATCTTATCTATTCCGGAAGCTATGAAACTGAAACCGAGGTCTTTTAAATTCGCTAACTTTCTGGTGTTTAAACCAGAATTTTTAGAGATTGTGAAGAAGCATTGGATGTCAAACGTGGAGGGGGTGCACCAATTTCGAGTCGTCAAGAAGCTTAGAATGCTTAAAAACCCGTTTCGATCTTTGCTTTTCAAACAAGGCAATCTCCACAAAAAGGTTGAGAGTCTTCGGATGAAATTAGATGTTATTCAGCAGAATATTGATAAGGAGCCGTTAAATATTGATTTCAGAAATGAAGAATCGGCTACTACCCGTGAGCTTCAAGACGCGATGCTGGATGAGGAGAGGTTTCTGAAACAAAAAGCTAAGGTTGACTGGTTGAGAGCGGGTGACATGAATACTGCTTTTTTTCATTCATCTTTGAAAATCAGAAATCACTATAGTAGGATTGAAGTTGTTAATGATGCGGAAGGGAATTCTTTTGAAGGTGACAATGTTTATAAAGCTTTTGTCCAGCATTATGAGAAGTTTTTTGGAAGTCAAGGTGATATTTCGCTTCAACCAGCCCCGGATTTATTTCCGAAAGTTTTATCTCGTGATGTTGCTTCTCATATGGTGCGAGATATAACGGATGAGGAGGTCAAGAAGGCGATGTTCTCTATTGGTAATGATAAAGCACCTGGCCCGGATGGTTATACAGCGGCGTTTTTCAAAAGTGCGTGGCCTATTATTGGTAATGATATTGTTCTTGCAATTAAGGATTTTTTCGTGACTGGTAATTTGCTTCGGGAGTTAAATCATACCCTTATAGTTCTGATTCCTAAAGTGTCAACTCCTATGGGTGTTACTGATTTTCGCCCGATCGCTTGTTGTAATGTTTTTTACAAGTGTATTAGCAAGATTATTGCAGACAGGATAAAGGGAGCTTTGAATGATATTGTTAGCATCAATCAATCGGCCTTTGTTCCAGGAAGGAAAATCTCGGATAATATCCTCTTAACGCAAGAATTAATGCATAACTATCATCGGAATATTGGCCCTCCCCGATGTGCGTTTAAAGTGGATATTCAAAAAGCTTATGATACGGTTGATTGGAACTTCCTAAAAAATGTGCTGCTTGGTTTTGGTTTTAACAGGAAAATGGTGAATTGGATTATGATATGTGTGTCTTCTACTACATTTTCGGTTTGTGTCAATGGTACGGTGCACGGTTTTTTCAAAGGTAACCGAGGGTTAAGACAAGGGGATCCAATCTCTCCATATTTATTTACTCTTGTAATGGAGATTTTGACGGGTATTCTTCAGCATGCGGTTCGGATAGACTCTTCGTTTAAGTTCCATAATCGATGCGAGAGACAGCAGATTATAAATCTCTGTTTCGCGGATGATCTTTTTCTTTTTGCGAGAGGGGAGGTGAATTCGGCCAGATGTATTATGTCTTCTCTTTCAAAGTTCACAAAGATGTCGGGGTTAGTGCCTAGCAATCAGAAAAGTACGGTCTTCTTTTGTAATGTAAATGAGAATGTCAAACAGGCGATTCTGGATATTATGCCTTTTGTGGAAGGCAAGTTACCTGTGAAGTATTTGGGGGTACCTCTTATTACTTCTAAACTCAGGTACAATGATTGCTGTGTTCTTGTGGAGAAACTTGAAAAAAGAATAATGCATTGGAAGAATAAATTGTTATCTTTCGCGGGTAGACTTCAACTTATTATTTCAGTTCTATCCTCTATGCATATTTATTGGGCTTCGGTTTTTATTTTGCCAACTCGGATTATTAATGAGCTGGAAGCCAGAATGCGGAACTTCTTATGGAATCAAGATGTTTCTTTTAGTAGAGGAAAAGCGAAAGTTTCTTGGAAGTCGGTTTGTACTCCTAAGTTTGAAGGGGGATTGGGTATTAGACGTATTGGGGATATGAATAAAGCCCTAATGTCGTCTCACATTTGGAGCATTGTCTCGAAAAGGGAGTCTCTTTGGGTTGAGTGGATACATTCTTATCGGCTAAAAGGCAAAAGCTTCTGGGTTTCTAAATTGCCTTCTAACTCTTGTTGGTCATGGCGAAAGATTATTCAGATGCGGCCGATTATTCGTAAACACATCTGGTCCGAAGTAGGGAATGGTATTAGTACTTCAGCTTGGTTTGATTTTTGGAGCGAGTTGGGGCCGCTTGGTGACTTTCTAACGCCAAGAACTATCTCAGATGCTGACTTTCGGTTCGATGACAAGGTGGCGGATATTTTTTCTAACGGTTCTTGGAAATGGCCGGATGCTTGGAGGGACCTGTTTCCCGTTCTCATTCAGCTCGATCAATTCCATTTGGATTTGTCTAAACATGACCGTTTGCTATGGAAAGATGGTGCTCATACTGAGGAATTCTCTTCCTCAGCGGTTTGGAATTCGGTGCGGCATAGAGAGCCGGAAATAGACTGGTGCAGTTTTGTTTGGTTTGCTCAATGTATCCCTAGGCATGCGTTTATGATGTGGCTGATAATGAAGGGTAAACTTCTTACTCAAGACAAAATTTTAAAATGGGATTTTGATCGGCGTAAAAACATGAACATGATGTGCTGCTTACTATGCTATGAAAATTATGATTCACATCCTCATTTGTTCTTTGAGTGTAAGTTTGCTTCCCAAGTGTGGTTTTTAATTCGTAATAAAGTGGGGATGAATGATGTGTGTCCGAGGTGGGTGGATATTGTCGAATGGTTTCGGGCTCGAGCTCAATCAAAGAAAGTGGAAGTTTATGTTGCTAAGATTTTAGTTGGGGCTGCTGCGTATACTATTTGGCAAGAGCGGAATAGGCGGATATTTAAAAACCAACTACGCCCTCCTGAAATGGTTAGTGATGTCATCCTAAATACGGTCAGGTATAAGTTGATGGGTGCGAAATTGAAGAACACGGATAGGGTACGCAAGTTGCGTGGGGAATGGAAGATTACTAACGAAAGAAATAATGATGGAGGCTGATTAATTTGTAGTCTTTGTTGAGTGTCTAGTTTTTTGTCTAGGTGGTTTTTTGGATGTTTGTTTTTGCTTGTGTTTCTCTTTGTTTTTACTTTCATGGGGCATGTCTCATGATTGAACTAGTGTAGACTCTCTACACTACTTGTGCTTTGTTGGTTGTGAATATATAGAATCACCGGGGTAACCCTTTACCCAAAAAAAAGTCCTACCAATATGGGGGGATATTGTGGATTGGCTGTTAGCCCGAGCCCGGTCGAAATCAGCAGCTAACCTTGTTGCGAGACTCTTAGTTGCGGCTAGTGCTTATGTAATATGGCAGGAGCGGAATGCTAGGTTGTTTAAGAATCAGTTAAGACCTCCAGAAACTATTAGCGCGGCTATATTTCAAATGGTTCGATACAAACTGATGGGAGTGAAGCTGAAGAACACTGCTGGCGTTCAGAGGCTTCTTGGAGAATGGGAGATCCACAGAATTCACAGGGATGTTGATGGTGGTTGAGTAGTTGCTAGTTTATTTTGTTTTTGTTTGCTAGATTGGAGTCTAGTGGATGTTTAAGTTTGTTTTGTATTTTGTCGTATCGTCTACTTTCATGGGGCATGTCTCATCATTGAACTAGTGTAGGTTTTCTACACTACTTGTTTTTATTTGATGTGAATATATAGAATCACCGGGGTAACCCTTTACCCCAAAAAAAAAAAAAAAAACCCTTTAAGGTCCTTACGTGAAGGAAAGCTTTCTTGATTAACAATAATTACCTCTTATTAAACCACTAACCATTTCTAGTATCATGGTGCACACATTTTAACCAAGTTAAACTAGTTAACCAAGTTCAAAGTCTACTAATACATGATTAATTAAGCATCTTCTTTCAAATATCTCAACTAACCATATACTATTCATCCAAGATAATTAGTTATAATCAGGAATTCAACATCAATAAACAAGGTTGGAAACTAATCATCAAAGATTAACATAGAAAATGCTTCAAAGTGTCATTACAAACATAATTAACATACTAAAGGTTGTAATTAAGCAAGGGATACTAGTGTTTTTGCCCAAAGGCTTACAATAATACATAATAATCAACCAAAATGCTTGAATTACAACAAAATCATGGAAAGATTCAAGAAATCAAACCATAAACAAGCATAAGATTGAGAATCCGGATGATAACGGAGCTAAACGGCACAATGGGGCTTGAATCCGGGTGAAAGCTAATGCCTCCGGAGCTTGTAAAATCTCCTGTGAAGCTCCCAAAAGTCCAGAATTTTGAATAGAATGCTGCTGTTTGTTTTTTATAACATTTTCAGATCGCACGGTTGTGCCAATAAAGTGCACGACCGTTCACTTTTTAAAAAACACTGTTCACCATACTGTGTGACATCATCAGATCTTGACCGGTCTTCGAAGTCGCACGACCGTTCCATTGGTGGCACGATCGTTCATCTACGGGGTTAGGGTGGCATGTGCAGCTACACTGGTGGTGCATCTCTGGGTTGGTGCTTGTCATCGGATCCGCACGGTCGTTCATTCAGTCGCAGGGTCGTGCATTGCCGAGAAGGCTTGCACGTTGGATCGCACTGGCTGTGCATCACCAAGATGAGCCTGGTTGCCGGATCCGCACGGTCGTGCCATTCATTGCACGGTCGTGCCAATTTCCCAGATCAGAATGTTCACAGAATCTTCGCAGCTTTGTCGTTTTGCCCGGAAAGTCCTCGTTTTCATCATCTTCTTATTTGGCATGCTGTTTTAGGCCTGTAAACAAAAGTATACCTGATTAAGTATCCGATTCACGGTTTTACGGCCGAAAACGCAGAAAATGGGGGTAAAATGGGGGAATAAAGTATGAGTATTTTGGTGAATATCAAACCTCCCCACACTTGTACCTTGCTTGTCCTCAAGCAAGCTAAAACTAAAATGCCATAAAAGCTAGAATCTAACAAGAACGAGAATTTACAAACTATCTACTAATACAACTACAAACATACGGTTGGTCGGTTTTTCGAAAGACAACATCAAGTGATTCAAACCAAACAAGCATATGCAAATATGTGTATAGATAACCAAAAAGCCGTGACTTCACTTTCGATTGACTTAACATGCTAATCTTCACACACCTTACAATGTTCACACACACTCGGTTTTATTTTTGTGAAACATACATAAAATGTGTATGTGTAAACACTCAATGCCTCGTCAATGAAACGTGTAATATCATAAGCTTGTCACAAGATCTTATCTCCACCAACTAACATGCGAAAAAGTGTAAATCAAGAGGTCTTCACAGATTGTAACGTTAGGCTTGGGTGAAGGGTATGGAAAGGGAATTTTAAAGTGACGAAATGGTTAAAACTCGGTAATAGCGTTTAACTAGCGTAAAACAATAAAACTATATGATAGTATTGCCCCAGTCTTGTTTGTTAAGAAGAAAGAGGGTAGGAACATAACCCTAATATTCTCTCTCTAGCAGGCGATTTTTTCTCCTTCCATGAACTCTCAATTTTCTTCGTGATTTAGATGTATAACAGTCTGTGATCAGTGTTTGATTATCAAACCTCTGTAACGAACTCGTTAGCAGCTTCTGATCGATCTAAGTCTAGGGTTTTTCTTTCGTTTTTTCAATCGCCAAGGTTTTCCCTATTGAAAAAACTCATTAATAATTTTGCAAGATCATCATAAACCCTAATTCTCTCTCTCTAGCAGGCGATTTTTTTCCTTCCATGAATCCATGATTTCTTCAAACTTTTGATGTATAACAGTCTGTAATCAGGATTTGATTTATCAAACTCTTGTAACGAACTAGTTAACATTATCGGTTTGATTTCTTCTTGGGTTTTCTTGTTCTTGTTCGCCGGCTTTAATCATAGGATCTAAACTGATTGGATAGCGTATTGGGTCTTTCGGTCCTACTGGTAAGGCAGTAACCTTGATTGATTGGGTGCTCTATTCGATTGTGTGTAATAAGGTGCTTCGAAATTGGGAGTGGACTTCGAATGGTAGTTTGTGTGATAAAGGTACGAGAGTTATTGTTGGATGGAATGTGGATAATGTAGATGTTGTGGTCCTGCATGCTACTAATCAAGTTGTTCATGTTCAAGTTCGATTCAAAAAAGATAATGCAATGCTAAATATTTCCTTTGTGTATGCTAGTAACAATGATCAAGAAAGGAAACAACTTTGGGAGTCGCTGAAAATGCATAAGGGGGTCGTTCAATCGAACTCCTGGATAATTATGGGGGATTTTAATGTGGCTTTGAACCTAGAGGATAACTGTATGGGGTCGTCTAATGTGAATGCTGCTATGAAAGATTTTAATGAGTGTGTGAAGTATCTTGAAGTTTTTGATGTCAGAGCTCATGGTATGCACTACACTTGGAGTCAGAGTCCGACAAAAGGGATTGGAATCCGAAAGAAACTGGACAGGATTATGGCAAATGTCAGTTTTGTGGATAAATTTGTGGATGCTTTTGCGGTGTTTATGCTACATGGTATTTTGGACCATTGTCCAGCTTTGCTTAAAATTCTTAAGGCCACTAAGTTTAAACCTAAACCTTTCAAGTTTAGTAATTTTTTGACGCATAAGAAGGATTTTTTGGAAACAGTTACGACTGGTTGGGAAGTTGAGATTATGGGGGTTCCGATGTTTCGTTTAGTCAAGAAGCTTAGGGGCCTTAAACATCCGCTAAGATTGTTACTAAAAAACAAGGAAATATTCATAAAAAGGTGATTGACTTGAAGGCAGAATTGGACTTGTTGCAGAGTAAGTTGGATGCTGATCCCTTTAACTTGATAATCAAAGAAGCTGAGTCCGTTTGTGTCAAGAATTACTTGGAGGCGACTTTGGATGAAGAGAGATTCTTGAAACAAAAGGCAAAACAGAAATGGTTGGAAGCTGGCGATTCAAATACTAAATTTTTCCATAATGTGGTCAAATGTCGCAATCATATTAACAAAATAAATGTTATAAAAGATACTTCCGGCAATGTTTATGAAGGGGATGAAGTCTCTTTGGCGTTAGTGAATCACTTCCGTGATTTTTTGGGTTCGGAAGGGAACATGGTCAGCCGAGTGGATCGAGACATCTTCTCAGTTACCGTTAATCCTATAGTGGCGGAATATATGTGTAGGCAGGTGACTTCGGATGAAGTAAAGGCGGCTGTTTTTTCGATTAATGAAAACAAGTCTCCGGGGCCGGATGGTTATACGTCTGACTTCTTTAAAAAGTCATGGTCAATTGTTGGAAACGAGGTAACGACTGCTATTATTGATTTTTTCGAGTCGGGTAGATTACTTCAGGAGATTAATCATACGTTTTTAGCTCTCATTCCTAAAGTTCCTACTCCTGGAGTGGTCACGGATTATAGGCCAATATCATGTTGTAATGTGGTCTATAAAGCTATTAGCAATATTCTCACAGCTAGGATTCTTGAAGGTTTAAAGGGTATTATAAGTGAAAATCAATCGGCTTTTGTTCTGGGTAGGAGGATTTCGGACAATATAATGTTGACTCAAGAGTTAATGCATAATTATCATCGTCAAACGGGGCCTCCTCGATGTGCTATGAAAGTGGATATCCAAAAGGCGTATGATACAGTGGACTGGAGATTTCTTCATGACATTTTGCATGGGTTTGGTTTTCGGAATCGATTTATTGGTTGGATTATGGAGTGTATCACTTCTACATCCTTTTCTTTGAGTGTGAATGGTAATGTGCATGGTTATTTCAAAGGAAAGCGGGGTTTGCGGCAAGGGGATCCAATGTCCCCCTATTTATTCACCATGGTCATGGAAGTTTTAACGCTGATTCTCAACAAAGCCGCTGAACTGGATTCCTCGTTTAGGTTCCATAATAAATGTGAGAAGCAAATGATAATCAACGTGTGTTTTGCTGATGATCTTTTCTTATTTGCTAGAGGAGATGTTGGCTCGGTTAAGGTTGTCATGCGTTCCTTGAATCTGTTTGAGAAAGCTTCGGGCTTAGTTCCTAGCAATGCAAAAAGTACAATATTCTTTTGTAATGTTCCGTTACCTACTAGGACCAGAATTGCTGAAATGGTGCCATTCGATGAAGGGAGACTTCCTATTAGATATTTAGGGGTTCCTTTACTTGCTTCGAGACTCTTGATCAAAGACTGCAAAGTTTTGGTGGAGCGAATGTCTAAACGTATCAATGACTGGAAAAACAGGTTTCTTTCATTTGCGGGAAGACTTCAGCTGGTTCTTTCGGTTCTCTCCTCTATTCATGTGTACTGGGCTTTGGTTTTCATTTTACCGGTTAGTATCATTAAGGAGTTGGAAACCAAGATGAAACAATTTTTATGGGGCCAGGGTATGGGTTCGAAAGGTCGAGCCAAAGTAGCTTGGAAAGAGGTTTGTCTTCCAAAGCTGGAAGGCGGGTTAGGCATAAGACGGATATCGGATGTTAACAAGTCGTTGATGGCCTACCACATTTATAGTATTGTCTCGGGTAGGAACTCGTTATGGACAAACTGGATTTCTTTGCATAGGCTGCGTGGCCGTAGTCTTTGGGACATTCCGGTTCAAGCCAACTCACCGTGGGGATGGAAAAAACTAATGAAGTGTAGGGATAAATTTCGCAATCATTTGTGGAGTAAGATTGGTAATGGCAATAACACTTTTCTGTGGTTTGATAAATGGACGAATGAATGCCCACTTAGACAACTAGTGTCCCCGCGTCAGATGGCCCGGTATGGGTTTACAGTCAAGTCGAAAATCACGGATGCGTTTATAGATGGGCAATGGGTTTGGCCGGAAGATTGGAGGAGTGTGTATCCGACATTATTCCAACTTCGGCCTCTTTTTTTATCCGAGATACAAGATAAAATTCTATGGATGAAGCACGATGGGAAGCTTGCTCCGTTCTCGTCAAAGGAAGTGTGGGATGCTGTCCGGGTCCGAGATCAGCCAAAACCGTGGTATAAAGTGGTATGGTCGTCTTTCAATATTCCGAAACATTCTTTCATGTGTTGGCTCATCTTCAAGAATAAACTTTGGACTCAAGATCGGATTTTGAGGTGGAATCACGCTGTTACGGGCTCTATGAATCTTATGTGCTGCTTGTTATGCTACTCGGAGCTAGAGACTCATGAGCATTTGTTTTTTGAATGCCCATACTCGAAATTGGTATGGCATAAAGTCCGACAGAAAGTTAACATGGAATCGGTTATAGAATCATGGGGGGATATTTCGGCTTGGTTGATTTCTAGAGCTAAGTCGAAGTCAGTTATATCAGTTGCTGGTAGATTGGTGGTTGCGGCTGCAGCTTATGCTATTTGGAGTGAACGAAACTCCAAATTTTTTAATAACCGATTGAGACCTCCAGAAAAGGTGGCGGATCTTATTATCAGCACTGTCCGAGCAAAGTTAATCTCTTTCAAGTACAAGCAAACGTCTAAAGTCAAGCGCTTTCTGGAAGAGTGGAAGATGGATAAGGAAGATTTCTTGGATGAAGATTGAAGACCAATGTTTTAGTTGTTTTTGATGTAATTGGTTGTGTCTTTGGTTGTTTTTTTTTTGTGAACTCTTTAGTGGTATGCCACTAAGAGAACTAGAGGGTATTCTCAGCCTTCTACTTGTTTGTTTTTGAAATGTTATAAAATCACCGGGGTAACCCTTTACCCAAAAAAAGGTTTTCCCTATTGATCTCGAGTATGGTGGAATAGGGATAAGGGTTTATCGGTCCTACTGGTTGGGCAGTAACCTAGATTTACCTGAGTTTCTATTTTGCTTTTGCTAGAGTCAGTAGGTTAAATTGCTAGTATTAGGGTTTGCATGGTTTTTCTTGGTTCGCTGTTTTGCTGTGATTTTGTTTTTCGTTTGCTGCATGGAGAGTGACAGGGATCGGAACTTGGAGGATCTAGGGTTTAAAGCTTTTTCTGATAGATTGCGTGGGGATGTGTTTATCAGCTCGAGTAATGTTAAGCCGTTGAACTCTCAGGAGGTGCGAGAGAAACCCCCATCGTTTGGCAAGAGTTTTGATGGCCGGCCTATTAACATAGATGGTAATCCTCTCATGCCGCGACGTGGGGTGGTTCAGTAGGAACCAAGGATGATAAATGTTATCGATGAGCTTGAAAAGGTAACTGTTCCGGTTCAGTTGGAAAACTTGAATGCTGATGACAACCTATATGATAAGCCTGTGAACACAACGTTCTCCTATGCGGATACAGTTAAAAATTCTACTTTGAAGAAGCGTGAGGTCAACTCTCGGAGAATGGATTCGGTGGAAACTGTTAAGGATGCTGACGTTGTCATACCACGTGAGGTAATTCGTAAAGTTCAGGAGAAATTTGAAAATGTTCTGTATGGATACTTTTTAGGTAATCGGCTACCTTATCCTGTAGTAGAATATTATGCTAAGAATGTGTGGTCTAAGTATGGATTTGCTAAGCTAATGATGAACTCGGATGGCTTCTTCTTCTTTAAGTTTGACTCGAAAGAGGGTATGACTAAAGTGCTAGAGGGGGGCCCTGGTTGATTAGGAAAATGCCTTTGTTTCTGAATATCTGGTTGCCGTCTGTCAGTCTTAAAAAAGAGGGCATCAAATCTGTGCCGGTGTGGGTTAAGTTGCATAGCGTTCCAATATTAGTCTACACGGATGATGGTTTGAGTTTGTTAGCGTCCAAAATCGGGATTCCTAAAAGATTAGATGGGTATACAGCTGATATGTGCATGGATAATTGGGGACGAAGTAGTTTTGCACGTGCGTTAATTGAAATAAATGCGAAAAGCGAGCTGAAAGACTAGATTGTTGTTGCAATTCCGAAATTGGATGAGGATGGGTACTTAACTGAAAGAATAAAAGTGGAATACGAATGGAAACCTCTACGGTGCTCTTTATGATGTGTTTTTGGCCATTGTGATAATACATGTGCTAAGAATGTGAACAATAAGGAGAAGCAAGTGCTTGTTGATGATGAGGGATTCATTATGGATAAAAGAAAGATGGCTCGGATGGGAGTTATGCATAAGAAGCAAAAGTCAAAGTTTGTATACAAGCCGAAAATAAATAAGTCAGGAGCGAGTACCTCTGGTACTAAGGAGGTTAGAATTGATAATATCAAAAGTGCTAATGTGAAGACTGGTAACTCGTTTGAAGCTTTGTCAAGGGATGATGTGGAAGATACTATAGCCGATACAGGGGTGGATAAGGAGTTGAGGAATAACTTGAAGAAAGGTAATGGGAAGCCTACTCGAGCCGAGAACGAGGTTGAGGAAACTTTACAAACGGAAATGTCTGAGTTTATGAAACCTGATTAGAGTCAAGAATCTAAGGGGGCAAGCACTCCCGTACAGACAGGTCTTAATGGATAGTATTATGTCATGGAACATAAGGGGTTTGAACCGGCCCCTGAAACAAAGTGAGGTTCGTCAAGTTGTTGCTGAAAATAAGTTAAAGGTTTGTGCTATTTTAGAGCCTCACGTGAATGTTTCTAAACTGGGTACCATTTGTCATAAGGTCTTTCGGAATTGGAACTGGACTTCTAATGGGGGATTGTGTACTAGGGGAACCCGAATCATCCAGGGTTGGGATTCAGATGTGGTTAACCTTATGGTGCTCTCTCAAACTGATCAAGTCATTCATACGCAGATGTTAGTTAAAGCTGATAATAAAGTTTTCTTTTGCTCCTTTGTGTACGTGGAAAATAAGTATCAGGATCGTAGAAGTCTTTGGGAGAGTTTACGTAACCATAAAAGCTTGTGTCACGATAAACCATGGGTTGTTATGGGGGATTTTAACTCAACGCTTCAGCTTGCGGATTCACTTTACGGATCTTCCAAAGAAACGATAAGCATGTGTGAGTTTAAAGATTGCATTCATTTTTCGGAATTGCTGGATATTCAAGGTCACGGGCTTCATTATACATGGAATCAGAAACCTAAAGACGGAGTGGGGCTTCTAAAGAAGATAGATCGTGTAATGGGTAATGTTCAGTTCTTGGACATGTATCCGATGTTTTTGTCATGTACCATCCTTTTCGAGTTTCGGACCATACGCCTTGTATTTTGAAAATGGGAACCGTGAGTGAGAAGAAAACTAAACCTTTCAAGTTTCCTAACTTCATTACCTCCAAGCCAGATTTCATGAAGTGTGTGGAACAGGAATGGAGGAAAATGATTCAAGGGGTTAATATGTTCTCGGTTACAAGGAAACTTAGCAATCTTAAACCGCATTTAAGGAAGATATTATTCAACCAAGGAAACTTGCATGCTAAGGTGTCGGAACTTAGGAAAAAGTTGGATGATATTCAAGTGCTTGTTGACAAGAATCCGTTGGATGGCCATCTCCGTCAATTAGAAGCGACATGTCTTCAAGAGTTTCAGATTGTTTTTTTTTTTTGGGTAAAGGGTTTACCCTGGTGATTTTATAAATTTCACAAACTAAAAACATGTAGTATGGAAGCGTTCCATACTAGCTCATAGATGGGACATCCCCCCAAACTATGGAAAAACCAAAACAGAAACACAGTTCAAAACAAGCTACAATGATAAACAACTAGCTAACACCACTAGTCTAAAAACTAGAAAATCAAAGATCACTAACTAAGCATGCGAGTGTAGGAGTAGTTTTCTTCATCCAGCATACCACCTCCACGAATGTTCCACTTCTCTAACGTCTTCATCACTTGAGAAGTCGGCTTGAACTTTAACCCCAAAAGCTTGTAACGAACCGTTGAGAGTATTTCCTGGCCGAGTTGGTCCGGTGGACGTGCGTTGTTTTGGAAAATCCTTTGGTTTCGTTCCCTCCAAATGTAGTAGACTGATGCCGCTACTGTTAGCCGAGCCACAATGTTGCTGATCAACTTTGGGTTGGTTCTTTGGGTTATGCCACTTAGAATATCATTCCAACTAGGATGCGTATTGCTCATACCAGCATGATCTCGAACTCTGTGCCACACTTGAGCTGAATATTTGCATGAGAAAAACAAGTGTTCATGCGAGTCAATGTTGTTATAGCATAGGAGACAACACATCATATTCATATTTTTCCTTCTAGCTTGATCCCATCGCACAATCTTGTCTTGGGTGAGAAGCTTCTTTCTGATAACAAGCCACAGTAAGAACGCATGTCTTGGGATACATTGAGCGAACCAAATCACTTCTGACCATGGGACCTCCATATATCTCGTTCGAATGGTCTGCCAAACCGTAGAGCAAGAAAACTCCATACACTGGTTGTCTACTTTCCATTGAGCTTTATCATTGACATCCTCCTGAAGATCCGGATGATCTATATGATTAAGAATAGGGAACCGATTAACCCAATGCACCGGCCATAGCCATCTACCATCACTATAAATGTCAGCAACTTTATCCTCTAGATGAAACCCACCATTAGCTATCATTCGAGGAGTGATGATGCTACTTAACGGGCCCTCATTACACCACTTTTCAAACCACGCCGAAGATAACCTGCCATCTCCAAGCTTCCACCATATATACGGCTGGATTATCGGTCTAATTTGCAAGATTTTCCTCCAACTCCAGCTACTATTATTTTGAATGGGACAATTCCAAAAGCTTCTCTCCTTCAGCCGATAAGAATGTATCCATGCCACCCATAACGACTGACGATTAATAACAAGGCTCCAAGCATGAGTTGCCATAAGAGCCGTGTTCATCTCCCCAATACGCCTTATCCCAAGACCCCCTTCATACTTAGGCAAGCACACTGTCTTCCATGAAACTTTGGCCTTACCTTTTAGCATCGGACCTTGACACCATAAGAAAGCTCTCATTTTGGTCTCTAACTCCTTTACAATTCTGACAGGAAGAATAAAAACTGAGCACCAATAAATGTGCATAGCCGATAACACGGATATAACAAGCTGGAACCTTCCCGCAAACGAGAGAAACCTATTCTTCCAAGATGAGATTCTTTTATCCAGGTTCTCCACAAGGACACTACAATCAGAGTAACGAAGCCGAGAGGAGATCAATGGGACGCCCAGGTAACGAACCGGAAGTTTGCCCTCCATAAACGGTATAATGGCAAGGATACCTCTTTTAACATGCTCCTGCACATTACAGAAATAAACTATGCTCTTTGGAATACTTGGCACCAATCCAGACATTCTAGTGAAATCATTAATACACGTCATGATGCACTGAACTGAAACTATATCCCCTCTAGCAAAGAGAAATAAATCATCCGCGAAGCAAAGATTAATGATGCGCTGTTTTTCACACCGGTTATGAAACCGAAAAGAGGAATCCAATGAGACCGCCTTCTGCAAAAGTAAAGTCAGAATTTCCATAACTAGGGTAAAGAGATATGGTGATAATGGATCACCCTGTCTTAGGCCCCGCTTGCCTTTAAAATACCCAAATAAGTTACCATTTATAGCTATCGAAAACGACGAAGTGGTGACACATAGCATGATCCATTCCACCATTTTCGCATGAAAACCAAAGCCCACAAGAATCTTTTCAAAGAATTTCCAGTCAACTGTATCGTACGCTTTTTGGATATCCACCTTAAAAGCACATCGAGGATGCCCCACATTTCTATGGTAGTTATGCATTAGTTCTTGAGTTAAAAGAACATTATCTGAAATTTTCCTACCTGGAATGAAAGCCGATTGATTGACACTAACCACTCCACTTAGAGAACCCTTCATTCGATTAACCAAAATTTTACTGATGCATTTGTATATTACATTACAACATGCAATCGGACAGTAATCCGTAACCACCGAAGGAGTAGGCAACTTTGGCACTAAGGCAATAATTGTATGGTTTAGCTCCTGGAGTAATTTCCCTTCATTGAAAAAGTCTTTAATCACCTTTGAAACATCTTCCCCAACGATACTCCAAGTATTTTTAAAAAACACTGAAGTATATCCATCCGGTCCCGGGGCTTTATTCTTTTTTTTTTTTTTTTTTGGGTAAAGGGTTACCCCGGTGATTCTATATATTCGCAAACCAAAAAGCACAAGTAGTGTAGAATGCCTACACTAGTTCATTCATGAGACATGCCCCATGAACGTAAAACAAAGAAACCAGCAACAACGAAAAGAGAAACAAAGAGACACAACTAGACTACTATCTAGACAAATGCAAAAGAAACCAAAAACTAATCAGCCACCATCATCTTCTCATGCTTTCCTCGAATCTCCCACTCTTCAAGAAGTCTCCTCACACTTGAAGTGTTCTTCAGTTTAGCTCCCATCAGCTTGTAACGGACCGTATTTAAAATAATCTCACTAATTTTCTCCGGAGGTCTCAACTGATTTTTAAAAGTTCTGGCATTTCGTTCTTGCCAAATAAAGTATACGGCAGCCGCAACTAGAATTTTGGCAGTGTAGTTTTTAGCCGATTTAGACCGAACACGAACCAGCAACCAATCCAAAATCTCATTCCAATTCGGACTGACATCTCCCATGTTTACCTTGTTTCGAATATTATACCAAACTTGAGCCGAGTAATTGCATTCAAAAAATAAATGCGGGTGAGAGTCATAATTCTGATAACATAACATGCAACACATCATATTCATGTTCTTTCTCCTCGATAGATCCCACTCTAGAATTTTATCTTGAGTCAAAAGTTTACCTTTAAGGACTAGCCACATCAAGAAAGCATGACGAGGTATAGACTGCGCAAACCAAACAATCCTACACCAATTCACTTCCGGACCCGTGTATCGAACCGAATGCCACACGCAAGAAGTGGAGAACTCCATAGTATCACTACCTTCTCTCCATAACAATCTATCTTGTTTCGATGTAGTTAACTGTACCTGATCTAACTGAATGAGAACCGGAAAAATATCTCTCCAAGCCAACGGCCACGCCCAAGAGCCATTCGAGTAGATGTTAGCCATAGAATCATCCAGTTTAAAAGCTGCATCTTTAATGGTTCTAGGCGAAATAAAATCACCAAGTGGCCCTATATCACTCCAGTAATCAAACCAAGCCGAAGTGTTAGCACCATTACCTAACTCCGACCATAAATGACTTCTAATAATAGGCCGCAGTTGCACTAGTTTTCTCCAAGACCAACAACAATTAGCAGGGGTTTTGCACATCCAGAAGCTCTTGCCTTTTAACCTATATCTGTGCACCCAATCCACCCATAAAGACTCCCTTTTAGAAACGATGCTCTAGATATGATAAGACATAAGCGCCTTATTCATATCCCCTATACGTCTAATACCCAACCCTCCTTCATACTTCGGAGTGCAAACAGTTTTCCAAGAAACTTTGGATTTACCTTTAGAATACGAACTCTCTTGAGACCATAGGAAGTTACGCATACATGCTTCAAGTTCGAGAACAATACGAATCGGTAACATGAACACAGAAGACCAGTAAATGTGCATAGCTGAGAGAACTGAAGTTATAAGCTGTAGTCTACCAGCAAACGAAAGCAACTTGTTCCTCCAATGTGTTATACGTTTTTGAAGCCTATCCACAAGCACTCGACAATCACTATAACCAAGTCTAGAAGAGATCAAAGGCACCCCCAAATATTTAACTGGCAACTTACCTTCGACAAAAGGCATGAGATCCAAAACAGCATTTTTGACATTGCCATTGACATTACAAAAGAATATCGTACTCTTCTGGTTGCTCGGCTGTAAACCCGACATCTTAGTGAAATTAGACAGAGATTTCATTATGCACCTAGCCGAGTTCACTTCTCCTCTAGCGAACAGGAACAAATCGTCCGCAAAACAAAGATTGATAAGCTGCTGTTTCTCGCATTTATTATGAAACTTAAATGACGAATCAATGCGAACCGCATGCTGAAGAATAGCCGTCAGAACCTCCATAACTAAGGTAAACAGATAAGGGGAAATTGGATCCCCTTGCCTTAAACCCCGTTTACCCTGAAAAAAACCATGCACAGAACCATTCACACACATAGAAAAGGATGCAGTGGAGACACAAACCATTATCCATGCAATCATCTTGTCTTTAAACCCAAAATCAAGCAAAGCACTTTTCAGAAAACTCCAATCAACAGTGTCATAAGCTTTTTGAATATCCACTTTAAAGGCACACCTTGGAGGACCCACATTCCTATGATAATTATGCAATAATTCTTGCGTCAACAGAATGTTATCAGAAATTCGCCTTCCTGGAAAAAAGGCCGATTGATTAATACTAACAATTTCATTCAGCGCCCCCTTAATTCTATCCGCAATAATTTTACTAATACATTTGTATATCACATTACAGCAAGCAATCGGTCGATAGTCACTGACTTCCGAAGGGGTAGGAATTTTTGGGATAAGCACGATATTTGTATGATTTAATTCTCGAAGAAGCTTTCCTGTCTCAAAAAAATCAATGATAGCACAAGTAACATCATTCCCTACAATCGGCCAAGCACTTCTGAAAAAAGCCGAAGTATAACCATCAGGGCCCGGCGCTTTATCAATACCAATATCAAACATCGCCCTTTTAACTTCTTCCGTGGAGACATGCCGGATCATATGTTGAGCAACCTGAGGAGACAGCCTATTAGAAAATAAATCCGGAGCCGGAGTAAGAGACGTATCACCTTGAGTTCCAAAAAATCTTTCATAGTGCTTAACAAACGGCTGGAACACCATATCACCCTCATAAGCCTTCCCTTCCGAATCTTTTATCACCTCAATACGACTACAATGATTTTTCATTTTCAGAGAGGAGTGAAAAAACGCAGAATTCATATCTCCCGCACTTAACCAATCAACTTTTGATTTCTGTTTTAGAAATCGCTCTTCGTCTAGCGAAGCCTCTTGGAGATCACGTCTAATCTCACACTCGGCAGCTCGAAGATCAGCATTAGAATTATCTCGATCGATATTTTGCTGAATTAAATCAAGATCCGATCGAAGTTTCTCAACTCTTTTGTGTAAATTACCTTGTTTAAATAACAGAGAACGCAGCGGATGTTTAAGCAAACGAAGCTTTTTCATCACTCTGAACTGATGAACACCATTAACATTAACACTCCAGTTGGTATTAACAATCTCCAGGAACTCCGGTTTAAAAACCAGAAAGTTTGCAAATTTGAAAGACCTTGGCTTCTGTTTAGTAGCATCCGGGAATGACAGAATACAAGGGCAATGATCCGACAGTCTATATGGTTTGAAGATGGCCACAGAATTCGGAAAATCAGCTATAAACTTCGTATTACCCATAACACGATCAAGTTTTTTCAGCAAACCTACCCCATTTTTTGGTTTTTGACTCCAAGTAAAGTGGATCCCCATACGGTTTATATCAACAACTTCAATATTATCTACACACTCTTGAAAGTCACGCATACCAGTAGAAATCGAAGAAGATCCCATAGAATTATCCTCTATGTTAAGAGACGTATTAAAATCTCCCATAATGCACCAAGGTTTATCATTAACAAACGCTTTATGCATAGAAAGATTGTTCCAAACTTCTCTCCGGGCCATGTAATAATTATCAGCATAAACAACAGAACAAAAAATCATTCTTTTATCTAATTTGAACACTAATTGTAAATGCATAACCTGATTCGATTGAGCCAAGATCATCACATCAAAGATGGCCGGATTCCATCCAATAATAATTCTAGTGCCCTTAGAGCAATAACTCCCATTTGAAGTCCATTCCCAAGATCTGAAAACTGCTTTGCACACTTTGCTTAAATTACCAACATCCACATGAGACTCAAGGATAGCACACAAACTTAGATTAAATTCTTTGACTGCCTGCCGAACCTCTTTCTGCTTAAGGGGACGGTTCAACCCTCTTATATTCCAAGACGCAATACTAACCATTGGTAACTTTCGTAGAAGGAGTGCTTGCCCCTTTACTTTTGATATTTTGAGTACCCTCCGTCATAAACCCATCCATTTCACTTTCCACCTCTATAACCTCATCTTCATCAGATTCCTCATTATTCAACCCCGTTTTCTTATTACTCGTACCCAACTCATCCTCCACATCATTTAGAGCATCAAAAGGGTTATTCGATCTTCTATTCGTATGAACCGATTCCTTGTTATTATCAGCTTTTGGTTTTGAAACGACAGGCCGATATTCAAATTTATTCTTTTGTTTATTAACAGGAATACCAACTTTTCTAGCAGCTTTCTTACCATACACCCCTGTATATCCGTCTTGATCCACAATAGGAGCCTTCTTAACAGGATGAATCTTTTGACCATTGCGATTGTGGTTCTCGTACACCATCGTAGGTTGTTTCTTTGGATGTTTCGGGCACATATCGGTTGAATGACCAAAAACACAGCAGTTAGCACACCGTTGCGGACTCCATTCATACTCCACATACATAGTCTCTTTGATGAAACCCTCCCCTTCCGGTTCTGGAATTGCCATTGTAATTTCCTCTCGTAACTCATTCTCAGCCGAGACCTCAATCAATGCCCTAGCATAGCTACTTCGACCCCAAGCATCGATACACATAGACGTAGTGAAGGAATCCAGCATTTTTGGTTCTCCAATAGTAGTTGCAATCAAGCTAAGACCGTCTTCTGTATAAGCCGCTAAAGGAACTTCATGAATTTTGACCCACACCTGAACCTTCTTAACCTCCTTCTTTTCTAGCTTAGTTGTTGGAGTCCAAACATCCAGAAATAACGGCTGCGATCTAATAATCCAAGGACCGTCCTTCAGAGCATTTGACAATCCAACTTCATCATTAAATTTAAAGAAGAAAAAACCATTTGCGTTCATCATAGTTTTTAATAATCCATATTTCTTCCAATTTGTACGAACAAAATAATCAACTACAGGGAAAGCAATCCGATCTCCTAAGAAATACCCATAAAGAGTATTAGCCAACTTATCTTGCACTGAACGAACAGATTCCCTTGGCAAAACGACATCACACCCATCTTGTATAGCGGAACTAGCCAGAGATCTGAAGTTTACTTTCTTCAATCCATTAGCAACTACTGTGTCTGCATATGACATCGGTTGAGAAGTATTGCTTTATTCTTAGCAATGGAGAACATAGCCTTTTTTATTTCCTCATTTTGAACTGGCCGCACCATCTCTTGAGCAGCCGAAAAATTCAGCTTGTGAGTAAACAACTCGGGCGACGGATCCAGCGAGATAACATCTTCTGTTCCCAAAAACTTCTCAAAATGATTAACGAATGCTACCGGAACATCTCCACCTTCATACAGTTGCCCTGAACTAGCTTTGATGACATCTATACGATTGATATGATTTTTACACTTTAGGGAGTTATGAAAGAACGACGTGTTTGAATCACCAGCTACTAACCATTGAACTTTAGATTTTTGCTTGAGAAACCTTTCCTCATCTAGACTTGCATCTTAAAACTCTTGAAGACATTTTGCTTCTTT